>OX577869.1:10000000-10221012 GCA_951213275.1 Idaea straminata | reverse complement strand
CGGACTAATGTATGACCTGGTGGAGGAAGGTGAGTCAGGGTTGACGTACCTGGTTCAACCTTATAGAACCTTCTAGGCTTAAGCTAAAGGAGGTAGCCGATCCCCTTTTATCCTTTACCTCTACTGAGATGTGAACAACTTAATATCCCATTAATAAAATAAACAATACGATATTTTACAGCCTCGATGACCAGGACGCAGAGCTGCATACCCTTCATCTCAATGTACACTGATTGCAATAAAGGTAAGGAATTATGTTATATTTATAACAAAGAGATTATATTAAAAAACTTGAGAGGTGTCAAGGGACACCCGGATGGAAGGAAGTTCCTTTCGATTAACTAGTGAAGGAATTTAAGTTATAATAATATTTTTTTTATTTTTAACAAATATAATGTAATGTAAACTTAATCATTAGGCTCAATTTTAGTAAACTGGCTTGCTTTCTATGGGAGAGAGAGAAAGATACAGACAGAGAAACACGCGCACGCCGCACCCGAGTCTAAAGTGTCGTTACAACTTTTGGTCTTATTTTTTTCCGTCTAGCCGCCTTCCGCAACGCGCGATAAGGAACTTCGTTCCAATAACAGGAGTACTAGAAACATTTGCATTTGTAAAATGAGTTATTTAATGATAATCTCGTTAAAAATATATATAGAAGGTGAGAATGTTCATTTTATACTGAGAAAAATCGCTCCGATTAAGGTTTTTAGCGATTTTTTGTAGTTATGTTAATCGGTGTGTTTACCCGAAAATCTGTTTCGAAAATCAAAAGTTGCCTAACAAAAGCTTACGAAATCAATAACCGTATATTAAAAAACTGACGAGTCTAGACATAAGGGGTAATTTTCAGAGCGTTTATAGTTATTTTAATAGGTACAAATTTTCAATTATAAATGATTACATCGCGTTACAGAAAACATATGTGTCGGTTGTCGTATCTGCATGTGCGACGGTCGTGGTTTGTGGGGCTGCAACCTGGTGACATACTGCAGGCCGCAGGAGGACCCGGTGGTGAACCATCGCTTGCTGGTCACTGTCATCGAGAATTTCACTTATTCACTCAGTGAGTTGTTTAATTTTACCTCCGGGACCAAGCCTATGCGCCTATGAAAAACCAAAGATTAAGATATTTTTTTCTCTGAAAGTCAATGATCTTTTCGATCTAGATTAAGAGATTAAATAAATCACCAGCATCTATAAGTAGGACTTAAAATCGGGTAGGCTTTTGTCAGGCCGAGATAAATTGAAGAAACAGTGACGTGACATTAAATATTTTGCTGTATGAAATAAAGGTACACTAAGAGATTGTATTAGCAACTTCCGCTACAAATTATGACGGTACATCCGCATGTAAGCACTTCTAACCGATTGACACGTCTAAAGAGTATTTAATAACTTTACAGAAAGATACAAACGATGGATTCATCAATCAACAACGACTGCTAAACCAAAAAATATAGCCTACGCTGATTTGGTAGAGTGGATGTATGAAACTAAACCTGAGGTGGGACAAGATGTACCTTCGAAGATAAATGAAGATACAACTGAAGGGAGTGGTAAGTTTAAGGGAATCACACAAAATATTTCATCTTCAAATTTCAGTGTGAGACTGTAATGCTTTTGTTTTGGGTAAAGAATACTGACCAGCTTCTTGTTCCCTCATGGTTCATAATCACTACATAGTAGAAAACAAAGTTGCTTCCCGCTGTCTGTCCCTATGTATGCTTAGATCTTTAAAAATACGCAACGGATTTTGATGCGGTTTTTTAAATGGATAGAGTGATTCAAGAGGAATGTTTACGTAAATTAAAAAAAATACCACGCGTACGAAATCGCGGGCAACAGCTAATAAGAATATAAACAACAATTTGACTTAAATTATAGCTCATATTTTGTTGTGGGTTGGCCGTTGTATATTATTAAAGTTTTCATTTTATCAAGCACTTTAATTAGAAAGAAAGAAAGAAAGAAAGAAAGAAAGAAAGAAAGAAAGAAAACTGATTTATTCAACAACCCTTAAAAATAATAACAAGTTTCTATATAATAAGTTTGTAAATAATAAAAATAACAAAGTACATTACTAAGTACATTATTAAAATTAAAACTAAATATTTAAAATAACAACAGCTAAATTAAACTATAAACTTTAAGTTAAGGTTGTTGAACGAGATGCAACTCAGCTTTATGCTGTCCTTGCAGCACAAGGACAGCGCTGGTATTCTGTTGCACCTCTTTCCATGATTTTACAAAAAATACCTATGTACAACAATCTAATTATATGCAGTCGCCTCGGCCAAAGTAGGTAGGTATGCAACAAAGAGATCTATGATTAATATAAAAACAATCTTATCCCAAGAAGTAAAGTAGGTATGTGTGTGTGTGCAAATTTTAAAATGTGAAATTGAATTGAGTGTCCGAAGTCTTTATAACAGTATTGTTACCTATTTAGTGTGTAGTGATTGTCTATTTAATAAAATCTGTTTCAATTTTAATTTGAAAGTAGCTTTCGCCATTGGGTTTCTCAGTGGTGGTGGAAGATTGTTCCAGCACAAAGTAGACTGGTAACGAAAACTGCCCTCAAATGTTCTAGTCCTGTGAAAAGGAGTAGATAATAATGCCACATGTTGACGTCGCGGTTCAGGTCTTTTTTCGTTTCTAGATCGCCATTTCAGTTTATCGCGCAAATATTTAGGATGCTGATATTTCATTAAATCATGCAAAAAGCAAGCAAAATGAAGTTGCCTTCTAGATTCCATGTTTAGTAAATTTGCACTATTTATGTAAGGTGAAATGTGACTACGGAATGGAATTTTAAAACAAAAGCGAATACAAGCATTTTGAACTCTTTGAATCAATTTTTTGGTTTTATATTGAAGACAGGGTCCCACCACCATAATTTAACTTAGACAAGATTAAAGATTCACATAACTTAAGTCTAACTTCTTGTGTAATTAGATGTCGAATTTTATACTTTACTTTAAGTCGGTAGAAACATGATTTGGCCACACCCACAATATGATTATGAAATATCAGCTTATTATCCATTAATACACCTAAATTCCTTGCTTCTGTAACATATTCAACCTTTTCACCCGAGATAGTAACATGTGGAATGCCGTTTAGTGTCCTTTCAATCTGCTTTTTTGTACCTAGGACCATATATTTAGATTTTGTAGGGTTCAGAACAAGGGAATTATTTTGAGACCATTTAGCAATACGATCTAGATCAGCATTGAGCATAGAAACTGCTGTCTCAACTTCTGAAGGCAACGTATGTAAATATATTTGTAAGTCATCAGCGTATAGATGATATTCACAATGCTGGATTTCCTTTATTATGTCAGCAGTATAGAGTATAAACAACAGAGGTCCTAATATAGAGCCTTGTGGTACTCCTCTTTGAACAGGCAAAGCAGCTGATTGTTTTGAGTATCCATCAGTCTGACGCACTTGCACAATTTGCGTTCTATTCTTGAGGTAACTATCAAACCACAAGATACTAGTGCAATCAAATCCATAATATGACATTTTAGACAAAAGCAAGGGGATATTGATGCAATCAAACGCTCGCGAGAAGTCTAATAATGCTGGAATGGTACTCTGATTGGCATGGTAATTAAGAAATACGCTAGGAGAAAAAGCAACTTCTAACTTATATTATTCCCCAAATTAGCCCAATCATTAATATGGTTAAAGATGCCACGCCAAATTCCCATTTTTTCAAGTAGAGTGATTCCGTTAAAAGGTATAGGAAATACCAGAATAGCCCCTTTCAGAGGAAAGGGTACCGGGCGCTCTCTCCATACAAACGTAGTCGACTATTTCCTCCCTGAATACTGACACTAAAGCAAATATTTTTGTTGCATAAAACTTATAACTGCCATGACCATGCCCCTATGTTTTGTTTTTTAAATCTGAATTTCTATGATAATTTGAAAATGAAAAAAACCAGGACATATGGGCGCAGTCATGGCAGTTATAGGTTTGTGCTAGTGTCATTATCCAGGGAGGAAAAAGTCGACTACGTTTGTATGACGAGAGCGCCGGTACCCTTTCACCTTAATTTGTATGATGATGATTATATTTCAGAAACTATCAAACTAGAAACAACAACAAAACCTCAAAATAGTGACAACATAGATCTGGACGAACTTCTAAACACAATAGGACTCCCAAACAACAAACGTCGTAAACCACAACTAGATGACAACTTTTACAACATACAGGATCTTGTCGATGATGTCAAAATGATGAAAAGTAAAGACTACGATGATTTCATGAATCTGTTCAATGGTTTAGATGTCAATGATCCGGTTGAAGAAACTACTAAAGTTGTTATTGATTTACTGGCGTCCTCGATCAATAATAATAAAAATAACCTAATAAATATTGGTAAGTATTAGATTATTTTTAAAATTTTTGCTATCCTTATTCGACAAGACTTTACTTCGACATTATCTTTACTGTTAAGGTAAATTAAACCCACCCACGGCTTAGTTGGACGTGTTAACAAATTTCGCGTGGACACAGTCGACTGAGCTGACAGGGTAGTATAGGTGCTGAGCATGCGTACTCAATCCTCACACAAAAAGAACCCAACTAAATAGACCTAGTTGCGGAAAACGGTACAAGTACATGTAAATAGTAATGTAGTAAGTATACCTAGAATACATACCTAACTGTAAGTTGCGAAATCTAATGCGTTGTTCAATATTGCAGATGGTACCAACGACGATCTCAACTACGATTCGAATCAACTTTCGATTAATATCATGAAAAGAGAAGTCACTAAATCAAATGTAACAGAAAATACAACAGAAATAGAAAATGGCACGAATCCTCACATCAACATAAGCAGTTTAACCGATAACGTATTAAACCCTATAAATAATATTATCACTGAGAAGGAAAAGGAAATCAAGTACCTTATACAAATAAAAGATAATTTAGAGAAGTTTATAAAATCTTACAATGATACTAAAATAATTTTGAGTATTAATAATAATGAAACTAAAAATAATGAAACATTCTCCATCTACAAGGTAGATTTTTATCCAGAATTAGAAGTCGATTTAAGAAAAATCAATCCAGATAATTTAAACAAATTACTCTACAAGCTAAAAAGAGATATTTACGAAGCAGTAAGGGATATCAAAGTAATTCAGAAAATGTCTAAAATACGTTATCTTCCTCCTGATTTACAAACATTGATCACAGCTATGAAATCTTATATTCATAATAAAGGACATCAACAAAATGTAACGAATGAATTAGTTCTAGTTGACAACAATACTAGAAGACAACAATTTCATTCAGCAAAACCTATACAATCATATATTGTAGATATGATGAGGGTGCTAGAGAAGAAACTACCTTCGCCCAACGTGTTTACATCTTTGTCTCCAACTACAGCTAAAATACTTAAACGAGTTATCAAAAACAATGGATTCGATGATATAACAATCGCTGAATTTAAAGAAGTGTACGATCCGGATTACAATTTAACAAATAATTTAAGAAGTATCGGTACCAGTTGGAATAGATATATTATTCAAATAGACAATAGTGATCCTGGTGATTTACTTCATGCTCTAAAGCTATTACACATTGGTTTATCACGCGATATAGCTAAAATAATAGATGCTTTGATTTTAGTCAATTTTGCGCATAGTAGGCGTATGGTTCCTGTTGAAGGACAGATCGGTGAAGAACTAACTGATCAAATAAGTAAGAGTCTAAAAGAGATTAATGATAAAATTCAAATGTTGGCAAATTTAAAAAAGGAAAATCAGAAAGGAAATAAAAAGAAATCGTTTCTTCGAAAACTTAAGGATTTCCTTAAAGGCTCAAAAAATGATATAAAGAAATTAGTTGCAAATAAAGTTTCAAAGCCCGATATAATTAAAATATTAGCAAAAAAGCGATTAGATGAGATCGATCGGACGCAAATCAATGATTATGAAAACGTTATGCGAAAATGGCAAGATAACTTAAATATAATTCCACATAGAAGTAAAAGATCTTCGGTTCTTGAAAAATTACAAAATCGTATGAAGAATATAATTCCTAAATACCTCAGAGGAAAGCTAAATCCTGCTATAGACGCAAAGAAATCAAAGAAAACACATCACCGACGTAATAAAGGCAAAAAAAACCTAACTAACACTAACTTCATTATTCCTAAATATCTCAGAAGTAAGAAAAATCCTGCTTCAGATGTTAAGAAACCAAAGGAAACACAAACTCATCGACATAGTAAAGGTATAAACAACAGAAATACCTAGTCATAATAAATGACTTACTCCCATCGGCCCCGCTAGCTCTGCCCCGTCAACGGGGCAGATGGGAAAAAGAGTTCCTTTAAGGGTTCCTTGGTACGGCTTTCGGAAATCTTAGCTTTTCTTAACATGTTAAGGTTATGTTTACCTGACAGGTGTTCAGATACGGAGAGGTCAAATAACTAATATTTGAAATTAAATTTAAAAATTAATGAAAATTTGTTCAGACACCTTTTTACTTATTTCTCAAATTTAATAGACCGTTGAAAATCATCTTTAAAAAAACAAATGGTTGTCTGTAAAGTCGGTTTACGAACGATAATTTTACGCGATATCGTCATAAGAAAACAACGATTATACGTTGCTATGGTTACCTTGTCAATAACATGACGTGTTCGCGGAACATGACACATGACGTCAGGTTTTAATGAATGCAGGTGTTCATCAATTTATTAGATGTTATCACCTCATAACAGCTGTTCTTTGTTGTTTGTTTTTGAAGTTGTTTGTTAAAATGTACAGAAGAAGAGTAGCCCTTAATTGTTATTTAGCTAAATATAATTAAGAAGATAAATTATTTTAAAAAGTCCTAACTGCTAAATTCACGCTCAGAAAGACTGAATATCTACTTAGAAATAGGTTTTCGGAAATTTACACCTAACAGGATGAAATGGCGGGCAAAGCCGCAAGTAGAATATAGTACTTAATATAGGATACATTTTCAGATAAGAGAAAGTCGAGCAGAAAGAAGACCCAATCTACTACGAAGAAGCCTATAAGTACTACTACAGCGGGATCTACAGTGGATTCTACAACTGTCACTACGAAACCTTAAATTATAATTTATTTTGTATATTATATTAACACTAATTTACAAGTACAAAATTAAAGTACAAATTCTGCTACTTTCTTTAATTTACTTCAAAAATACAAAATAATAAAAAAGTAAGTACAAAACTTAATGTTACTAAGAGTTACTGTTGTTTCAAATTTTGATTTTCCTCCGGAAATTGAGTAATTGCTTGATGATTTGATCCTGGTTCATCATTGAATCCTTGTTGTTGTTGTCATCGAATTGAATCAGGGGCTGTTTTTGGATTGGACCTCTGTTGAATATTTGCGAGTTTTCTGAAAGCAATAACATTTAGATTAGATACAAATCCATCTTACCACCAGAACCCTCCGACGGCAAACTCAACCGAAACAAAATATTTAAAAACACTCGAGAGGTGTCAAGGGACACCCGGATGGAACGAAGTTCCTTTCGATTAATTAGTAAAGGAATTGTAATAAAATCAAAAAGTGTTGTTACAACTTTTGGTCTTAATTTTTTCCGTCTAGCCCCCTTTCGCAACGCGCGATAAAGAACTGCACCTGAGTCTAAAAATATGACAATTTACACGAGGGGTCGTTGCACATTGTAAGTAAAATTAAATTGGTATTCGATGGATATTTTCATCATTTCAACAGCTCGAGCGCATAGTTTGTAATAGTATGAGTTTTTTTGATGTCTTAATAGACTTAATAGTTATGATATCAACTTACCAGAATATCCTGTAGATGTATCACCACGATTAGAATTCATATCAAAACCTTTTAATTTTCTCGATGCAAATATTTTATATAACTCTTTTGCAAGTTCATTGTTGCCAATCTCTAAATTAGTAAGGATTTTCTTAGCTATATCATAATTCATGTCATCTTTACCATCTCTTTGTATATCTTTAGCTCTTACATAGTTCTGTATGCGGTTTTTAATTAATTGAATGATTAGTTGTTCTCTCGTAAATTTTATATCTGCATTTTTAACAGATACTTTATCAGTCAATTTAGTCAATTGAACCGGTCGCACTCGTGGTCGGTTTAGTTTAAAATTATTCTTAACTACCGAAAAGTTAATTTGAGGATTCATAGTCTTAGGTTTATCTAAATTTTTGACTATCTTTTCATTTAAGTTAATATTTTTAGCTGCATTATCTATAAAGTTTTTGATTTCTTGAGAATCTTCGATTTCTAATAGAGTCATAGGGTCTATGACACCTTTTATATCTTGTAATACATCTATATATTTGTTAACTTCTGATTGGAAAGTTTTTAGTAACAAATATCTATCAGCAGCGGGTACTTCGTATAAATACGCATAGTTCTTATAACTGTTTGACCTGGTTGACTCTAGATAGGAAATAGATTTCTTTATTTCTTCTAAAGATTTCGGAGTTTCGCTCATAGTCCTACGTGTTTTTGTTTTTTTCTCATCAAGACTCTTTATCACTCTCTCCCACACTACTGCAGATTTAGGTCTCGGTCTCTGTATCGGAATGGAATTTGTTCTTCTTGTTTGTGTAAATTTCAGATCTTGCTTCAGGTTATCGAATATTTCTTTCACTTTTTCAGTCGGTTTTGACTTTGAAGTCTTTGTTTTACTAACGTTATCTAACTTTTCATTATATTCATTTTTGTCGACTTTATCTAACTTTTCACTAACTCTATCTTTGCTGTTTTCTAATAAATTGTAAATACATGGTAAAGCGTCAGCTATTTTAATATTTTTGCCATCTGCTAATTTACCTTCTATATTTTGAAGTTCTAATATATCTTCTAAAATGACCTTCAGATGCTCTTTTAATTTTTCTTTTGTTGATTCAAATTTAGATTTATTGTCATTGTTAATTGATTCTTTAGAGGCGATGTCGAAGTCAGCGTTGTCAATGTCGGCGATATCCATGTCTTCCGTGGTCGTGACCTTTGCCGTTGTGGTTGTTTCAGTAGTTGTTACTGTAGTTTTTTGTTCTTCAACTCTAAGAATTGGATGGTTTTTAATCCCAAATAGTTTCAATAAATCTGGCATGGTCTTAATTTTGAAAAGTTCTGAAAGGTTTAATAGTATATTCCCTCCATTCATATCAGGAAGAACAAAGCTCTTTTGCTTCTTTAGCAAACAGTCTGGGCTACTTTGCATATGAGTCAGATAGTCTAGAACTATCTTATCCTTTGTTGTAACACTCATGTTGCCTATATCAAGATTATACAAATCTTTCAATTTTTGCTTGACTGCATCATCATTGGTTAATGAATTCGAATTCCGAATAGCCTTTTTAAGTTTTTTTCCAAAATGCTTTGGTAACAACAGTTTAGTTAAAGTGTTCAAAACTGTACCGTAATTATTCAAAAACGATTGTTCGTCGTTTGTAATAAACTTGTTTACATTAGCTGAGGGAGCAGCTGCTTTTAAAATCTCAATTTTCTTTTGAACTTGTTCATATTTCTTAATCAAGTCTAGTATTTTTGCTATTTTATCCGCTGCTTCTATATCAGTCGTATTCAAGTCTTCATTACTTTTTCTCATAGCACAATCTTTTTGCGTTTTAGCGGCTTCTGCTTGTTTTACCTTTTCAACGTTTTCACAAAGAGAAACACTTTGTAAATCTTTGTTTTTATCAATTGCTGTTGATAACTGTTCCAAAGCATTTTTCAAGAACAATTGTTGACGTAAGTTCAATGGTTCTTTAAACAGTTCTATTAGATCAGCTATTTTTTCGTGTCGCAACATTTCCAAGTCTATAGCGTCACCAACGGAATCCTTTTCCATGTTCCACAGTTTGTTTAAAAGATTACCAGCTATTAATGCCATCGCTGTTATAGTATCATTTTGTTGTTGAAATGTTATGTTAGATATGATGGGAGCACTACGATCTCCTATAACTTCGTTGCCAATAGCCATTTCACTAACAACAACTTGCGATAGATTCTGATTCCTCTCATTTAGACTGTGATTACCTAACATATCAGTTAGTTGATGGTGCACGAAAGAATCTATCTTTTCCTCTTGAGGAGTATCGATTTTGTTGTCTGTGATGTGATGTTTGTATATTTTCGGTTGTGTGTATTCAATTTGTAAGGAGTTTGATGAGGAGTTGTGGGATAGATTAGTTCTTCGAGTGATTAGCTTTGGATCGAATTTCTTTGCTTTTAAAGTTCCTGTTATGTTGTGGATTTTCAGCGTATCTGTAATCAGAACCATATATTTACCCTTTTTGTTTGAGTGCATTACCAATTTTTATTGACATTATATGTTTCACTTTTAACTATAGTTTACCTTCATTTAGTTCGTCTTTAGTATGATGAAACTTAATAGTTTCATTGTAATCACGATTGTTAACAGATCTCTTATCTCTCATCAAAGCCAGTATATCATCTTCGAAATTCTTTTCTTTTTGATCTGAAATTTTCCATATATCACTAAAAGTCCTGGTTTAATAATTAAAATTTATACTTTACTTACCTCTCATAAAAATTGACTTAGTAAAAAAATAACTTAAATTAAATTTGTGCAAAATGTGGTCTTATTTTTTTAATAAAGTTGTGCAAGTGGAGTTAGAAGTAGGTAGGATTCTTAACACCAATGATATATCCTGAAAATAAATATTTTTTATGAAAGTAGGTATTTAATTTAATAAATAACTTTAGAGAAAGTGACAACGGATAGCTGAAACTGCAAGGTTATGATCTACTATTCAAAAAAAGAATCATCTAGATTAGCGAATCGAGATTTTCGACCCTTTTTTAAAGAATCGGTTAAATATCGTTAATGGTCAAGCAAGACTGGATTTCTACTGCTATGAACACATGGGGTATACAAATAATACATGGCCAAAGAGGTGTTGACAAAGAGGAAGTGAGATGAAATGTAATAATTTACCTAAAAGAAGTTCCCTCTGATCAATATCTCGCTGTTCGTTACTATTCGGAGGTCGGGGCACTAGCGGTGTTTTAGAATGAAGTTGCTCAGTAATCTCCTTTCGTTTCAATTCTGAAAATTAAACATGATTTGGTTTGGACTATTAGGAGACACCTTGACTTTCAATCCGAAGTGGTTGTGGATTCGAATCTCAATGATGCAGTAACAGGTTTTTCTATACGAAAATTATACATACACATTCTTTAAAAAAAACCCACTAGTGCACTAGAACTCAAAGCTTCAAACTTCACTAGCTTCACTAGCTTCAAAGGCATTAGGCATTCGCCAATACGAAGTTGGTACCTAGCATCTCAAAAGAGATCACCGGACATTATTAACTAATGTTTTTATTTTCTAAAAAGATTGGTATCTACTACCTCCTGACTTTGATAGACAATGCTAATGGCTTAGCCGTTGAGGGTAGAAACGTCTTTTCTAACAGAATTTATAAATATTTCGTAAAAAGGTAATTTTTAATCCCATGAGGGGTCAAAATAAAGAATGAATTTCGTCATAATTATGGCTATGTTAAATTCACTTATTTTCAAGTAAATACAGCCATATCAACTTACCAGTCAGCATTTTCTCCAGAGCTTCGTCAACGTCGCGGTCCTCCAAGTCGGACTCCTGTTGCTGCTCTCCAGGGGCACATTTCTTAACTTTCTCGCAACTCCATTGAGACTTTGAATTGCAAGTACATTTCTTGCAACCCTCACATTGATTTTCTGGAAATATTTTGATTGCTGTCAAAGTTCTTCATCTCCGGTAATATTAAAAGGTGACATTTTGATGGATGCTTGTTTAGATAAATACATTTTAGTGTAGTATATGTATACGTATAGGTACAATGTCTCATGTCTACACAGTAGAGAGGTAACGTCAGCCGACCACCTCACCTGTAGCCCTGTAGTCTAGACGTGCCCCCACGCTCGTGTCTGGTCGTATATATGAGCTAGCGACGTAGGGGGACTGCAGAGTTTACTTGACTTCAATAAGTAAGTCTTAAAAATTATGTAACAAATTCTCACCTTCAGTACAATCCGTATATTCTGATACGAATGGCACACAAGATTCAGGACTGCTATCACTTCCCACTGAAACGTTATCATAATATTTCATTTATATCCTTAAAGCACTGAAATTCACTTTCCAAGAACAGTAATCAATATTTTAATATATTCATTTCAAAAAATATTTAAAAACATTTAAACTGACACTTACCAGAATAATGTATATTTCTTATTAAAAAGTAGACACTTGAAATGTTCTGGACAAATAAGCGTGATTAAATATATTTATATGATACTACTCAAATGCAGATTAATGCACAAATTCCGCGATGCAATTATTTATACGAAAACAGGCCTAGCGCCGTCAGTAAAAATTTCAAATGTCTAGCTAGTCATGAGCAACAGCCTGGTGACAGACAGATAGACGGACTGTGGAGTCTTAGTAAAAGGGTCTCGTTTTTACCCTTTGGGTAAGGAACCCTAAAAGCACGCCTTTTTGTCCAGAAATAAATATTATTATGTGACTTAGTATCTATTTAATATTATATTATAGGTGATTCTTCAGTGCGGCCAGTGCGGTTGAAAAGCAAGTGCATGTGATCATAGCAGTGTATTAGTTAAGAATAATACTATAAATTAGGTAATAAAATAATATTTTAAATCACAATTTTATTAAGAACACTGTTTATAAAAGTAAAAAATGACACTGCACTTCAAACTCAAAAATAAATACACGACAAACACACAATACATTTCAACAAATTTTACAACAGAACAATCAAATCATAAATAGTTAATTTAGTTTCACAATTTACTTTTTTCACTGATTAATCTCCAAACTGTTTTAATGATCTAAAATTATTTTAAAGCAATAGCAGCTTCTACAGCTGGTAGTAATTAGTTTGTTTGTAAATAATTCTATTCAATTTCAATTCTATCAACACAATATTTCATGAATCATAAATTTTTACGCCTTCAATTTTAGGTAAAATCTTTGTAAAGTACTTTTCAAAGATGCAGCCTAGTCATTATTAACGATGAAATCGACGTAGTCTCCACCGGCGTAATTCTGCATCACGTTTTCCTTGTTGACCTTCCTCTTCAACTTCTGCAAGATTCCTCGTATCTTGTTGTGCAGGTTCATCCTGTGGCCGCTCGGGTGATCGCAGCACACCGTGTCGCCCCCTGCAAGCACAATTTTAATCTTTTAGAACTTAGTAATAACAGAATTAGGGGAGAAAGGTTAAAATTGGCCTGCAGGAGACGACAAGCTGGTTGTTTCAGATTTATGGTAATTAAAGTCAATTATTTTTTATTATTAATCGGCTGCATATAAAGATCCAGACGTATTTGATCAGTTCTCTACTCTGAATACGGTCGATTGAACTAAGAGAGTTGTATAATATATTTCATCCAACACATGTTCCCGGTACTACAGCACTCTGAATAACATTATAACGCTAGTAACCAAATCACAACCTTTCAGATTTAAACATTTCACTGCATAAACAAACACTGGTCACTTTTTAAATTATGTACACACCAAAATTCTCAAAAAAAATCCTAAGACTGCATAAAAATTAAACAATAAAAGCAAAGATATAGATGATAAAACAACACCGGTGCAAATAGAGATCCTGTGAAACCAACCAGTATCAACCAGATCGAACATCCCTCCGTCCATAGTCCTCCTCAATCGGTAAGACAACTGCCTGAAGTAAACAGGTCTGTCTTGGAGGAAGAGGTGCCTATATCTGTGACGCATCGCATCATAGTCTCTGATGTTCCTGAAGTACTCGCAGTACCAGGGAGCTCTGGATATGCAGCTGACCGCCCGCCCATCCACGTTACAAACGCAATAGAAGCATATTTTCTTATTAGTATAGTCTAGAAGTGATTCAATGCTGGAGTCGAGGTCGATGTCTGTATCCTTAGCATTGATACTGTTGGTGTAGTAGGAGTGGCCGCGTTGACACGTCGCTTTGGCATCGTACGGTATCTCGTCGTTATGCCAGATGTAATCTTAAACGAGGTCGAGAAGAAAACTTCATAAATATGTCAAAAACTATAGGTACCTACGTGGGTACTTTTATAGTTTCAAGTATTTTATATGACTAATTTTATTTTAAACGTCCTTCCTACCTACCTCTAAATACTTTTAAAAAGTAAATTATGAAGCTCCTAAGAAGCGGGAAACTGCAAGATAAACTCGGCATGAAACAGCGCAGTCGAAATAAACTGTAGGCAATTAATTAATGTTTATCAAGCCGCTTTGCTTATAACATTATTTTCTGCATCAATCCGCATGAATCGAGTATTCATACTCGCGTGGTTTTATATAAGTACTTGAATTTTGGTCTTCAGAAACTGCATCACTTCCACATTTGCCTGCTTCAACCGCACTGACCCAAACTAACTAACCTCTCCTAATCCTAAACGACAAAGACCTTTCATGTTCGAACGGTAGATTCTGGTTAAACTTCTCCATCACCTTGCTCATCATTATACACTCATTCACATTCTTTGCTGGTCTTTTACTACAGTATTCGTCTTTGCCCTCGGTTGAACAGACACACATCTGGCAGCTTTCGTCGTCAGTCTTGAACCTCATATGTGATCTTCTGCTATCATCAGTGTCCGTTTCATGTGAGACTGGCGGTGGTTCTTCCGGTTGTATGATCTTGATGATAGTGCGTCCAGGTTCGCATTTGAGATCTTGGCTTTCGATTGATTCTAAATACGGCCTGTTCCATGGCCATGAATCGGGTTGGATTTCTAGAATTTGTTTTGTTAGTGTAGAGATTGAGATTCATTTGAATATTATCATTCAATTTGTATCCTTACACATTTTGATTTAATAGAAAACAACCGGACCGTTTCTTTTCATAATTACCAAGGATATTCCACTTACCTTTTATCTAAAAATGTATGAATACCTACTCGATACTGATTACACAAAATATGTTATCAAGTTACAGAAAATATCAGAATTTTAATTTAGAAACGAATTGGACGAGTAACTTTATGACTTGTAAAACAGTTTGTGATTGGAAGTATTGTTACATGGCATGCATGGAGTACGCATGCCTGAAGGTTTTAGCACAGCAAACTAAAATCGTTACTAGGTACCGCATTTACTTGCATACAGAATTAAAATCTATATACTGATACAAACTGACAGCAGCACTCTAGAAATATCTAGACAAGGATCCACGGGATCTAAATCTACTTAATATACGATATAGACAAACATAGGGGGGACAAACATAATATATCTTTACAAGCTGCGCTTTGCGGATTCATCCACGTAAGTCCCGATCCCGTGGGAATATCAATATGAAAAGTAGCCTATAGTCGTACTCGATAAATGGACTATCCAACACAAAAATAATTTATCAATTCCTTTCTGAGATTAGCGCATTCAAACAAACAAACAAACAAACAAACTCTTCAGCTTTATAATATTTAATATAACAGATTAATTTTGGGATGAAATAAGATAAAGTCTCACCAGCTTCAACGACGTAGAAGCACGCGAACACAAAGAGCACACCCAGAACTAGAATCCTCGCGTCCATCTTGCAATACTACTATGATGCACTCTGCATGTGGTTTTATATTATGTAGTTCCGCCTTGTTAGGTTTTGTTGATGACTTTTTGTGGGGCAGGGCGTGTATTTAGGCCAGACTTATTTTGGGGTAACATTTTTTTATATTGGGGTATATATGTAGCCACGGGCTTACCCATCTCCTCCCGTGTGGGTGTCTTAAAAGACTACTGTTCAGCGAACCTCACTGATCGTTTACGGTCGTGCGGGTTAAGCGACGCCTGCCGCGTATATTACTTCGATGGGTGACCCATTAGTAGTGTGGCAAAAATGTGTTTCCGTGAGCCCCTCCGTGCTTCGGAATGCACGTTAAGCCGTTGGTCCCGGTTGCTATCTCTGGTAGCAGTCGTTAGGTCAAGTTAGAGGCCTTAAGGTGATCTGAAAACTATAACAATACTATACAACACTATACGAGAAAAAGAAGAAGACTACTGATGAATTTTAAGACCTTTCGCTGACTATCGTACGCGTATAAAATACATCTTTCTTTAGCCTTGTTTCTTGGGTTGGTAGAAAATAAGATTTTGGTAATGTAGGCAAATGTTTGGATTCCTTTAATGAAAGCAGGAACTAATGTTCGTTCACTGTCAGACTGCTTAGAAATAAGCGATATGAAAGTTGGTGCACAATTACATAGGATAATTAAAAGTAAGTTATCATACACTTATCTCAAATAATAGAACACTCCAGTATTTTTTTTATAAAAAAATTAGGTAGCAAAACATAGCTTATTTGCATGTATTTTTTCTTCTTTTTTGTTGAAGTACGGACTAAGAGTTTTTATCTCTATTTCCGTGCGAAGTCGAGGCGGATCGCTAGTTAACTTATAATATTAGTAGGCATCAACCCCCGCCCCACCCCTGAATCCGGTCCACTAATCAACAATGTTATCCACCATAAAGCTTATCGTGTCGACGCAGCTGCGCCTGCGCATGCGACAAGCCATACCATCTGGACAATCCGTCCATTGTTACAAAACTTAAGATCAATCTTTGACAAAACAGCGTCATAGTTATGTAAAATATTCTTGTAACTAACCTTTTTCAGAAATGCTAGGTCACCATTTGACCACTATCACACATGCCTGATGGTAGGTGACGATGCGGTCAAGATGTAACACGCGAGTCTAGAATTTACCTTACCTGATAACCTAAGTGTGATTTATTAGGACAGCTCAGCTGCATCGAAAATTCTTAATTCATTTGAAATCATACAATGCATAACATCATTTAGAAGCGTCTTAAAAACTAACTTAGGATGTGTGCCTTCGGAACGTGCCCACCAATGAGAAGAAGGCACAAAAGACTTATGGGGTTTTTTCTTTTTTGTGATCATGCTCACAAAGGTCAAGATACCAAATATTTTTCAAGATATTTGAAATGGAGAAATTAAAGTTATGTCCATGGGTCCTTATCATTAAGGTACGATGAAGCATAGGTATACGCCTTACCGCACAATGTCCGCTTTGTAAAAAAAAAAAATATTAGGATGAGATGATATATGTACGAACATAAAAGGTTAAGTACATAAGGTTGCAATAATATTTCTTAAGGGAATCTAAGTACGCGATACGCCAAAAATGTATATACTAGCCTTTTGGGTATTAAGCAGGCACTATGCGTCAAAAGGCGCGTGTCAAGGGACACCCGGATTGAACGAAGTTTCTTTCGATTAATTATTAGTGAAGGAATTGTAATATAATCAAAAAGTGTCGTTACAACTTTTGGTCTTAATTTTTTCCGTCGATCCCCCTTTCGCAACGCGCCATAATGAACTTCGTTCCAAAAATAAAAGTAGTTTTTAGTCAGGCCCTTGTCGTTGCCTTGGGATAATCGCCGGAGACTTGAATCTGGATGAAGATTGTACTTCCGGAGTGAGGATCCTTTTACAAAACCGTGGGTGGCTTCTGGCTTCTGGTACTGGCTTCAGGGTTCAGTTCAGTTCTTCGGGGCTTGTTCATCATTTGGGCCATTGTGCGTGATACAGGGTTATTGGTATCTATATTCGCAAGCGGTTGAGCCACTTCTGTGCACCTACACAAACAACTTTCGATAAGTCGTTTTTTTTGATAATTTTGTGATTATGTTACCTGAATATCAGCTGTTTCTCACAAGGAGAGGTCATTAACCTTAAAATGTGCCTCAAGATTACACTTATTTTTTTAAATTTTATATACTGTTTTAAGTAAAGTAAGTAAAATGGTATAATAAATGATAAATGAAATAATATTCTATTCTATTCTATATTTGTTTAAAAAATCAGCTCAAAATGTTCTAAAATGTTCTAATTTCCAAAAGTCATAGAACAAAAGTTTTTGTTTATGTGCACAGCAGGTCAAGCATGGCCGCAGACATTTTATCCACAGGGAAAGGACAAAATAGTCTTTCCCTCTGTCAGTTTTGTCCACCCCCCGAGCATGGGCGTAAGGGTGGTTATACTATCCACGGTAGCCAAAACGGGGGAAACGCTATAGACGTAACATAGATGTCCACGTGTTGTGTCAAATGGGGATACACTTATCCTTTCCCCTTTTGCCGTGCTTTGGCAGCTGGACAAAATAATTTTCTCCCTTGACAGAGGACATAACGAGTGGACATCATATTTATCCTCGGCCCATGCTTGCCCTGCAGAAGTGCTGTTAATTTTAAAATAGATCGGAAAGGCCTTGTGGATCCCTAGGAGGTAGCATCGGCAGTATTTATACTTACTCTATGTTTATTTAGATAGATAGATAAACACTTTATTTGTACAACACACAAAACATTGAAAATAACAAAAAGGATGAGAAAGCTTATTAACTACGAAATTGTACAAACAGGCGACCTTATCGCTTAAAGCGATTTCTTCCAGGCAACCTTAGGATGGAGAAGGTCTGTTTAGCTTAACTGGTAGGTCGTGTGGTGTAAGAAACACATATAATAATAAATACCTACGTAAAAAGATATAAACTAAATACTTAAACATATATGTCATAACATACACATAATAATATTTAGCAAAACTATTCATAATTAATAGTACATTACGATATAAGTGTGGTAAATTGATCTTTGCATAGAGGCGGTTTATGACGCGCGAGCGGCAGCGAGCGTGTTATAGAAGCCAAGATGCAAATATCAATTCCACACGTATATCGTACGACGTTTTTTATCACAGTTGCGAATAAAAGAAAAGACTTGAAAAGAAAACAAAATAATAATTAACAAAATATTTGTGATAACTCTATGTTTACATTTTTTTAAGGCAATATTTTTTTGTTAATTATGCTCCGGAAAGGCCAGGCTAAAGACTTTTAACCTATACATCCTCGTGTGACATACATTATTTTTTAGGGTTTTTCTATTTGTTTTTGCGTCGGGGGTTAAGAACAAAATACAATGGTACGGAAAAACAATATATTTAAGTAAAGAAAAAACAAAAAATAAACAACTCAATTTTTAATCGTTTTCTAAGTCATTATCACGTAAAATTTTCGTTTGTAAACCGACTTTAGAGACAACCATTTTTGCTAGCTAAAAAACTCTTTGGTACCTACCTTTTCGGGATAACTTTACAGCACTAGTTAACAAATCTAAAACGCACGCGTGCATAATATGTTGGATTATGAGCCTAAAAGCCGTTGAATAAGATCCACTTTATGAGCAACTGTGATAAAAAATAAATTAACAAATATCTCTGGAACGGCCTTCCTTACCATATTCGGGCGAGTGAGTCTCTCAGCACTTTTAAAAATAAACTAAAAGAGCATTATCTGTCCTGTGTTTAGTGTAGGTATATTATATATAAGTAAGTTTTATGTATTAATATGTATTGTTATTTATTTATTTTGTATAGGTATATATGTATATGTGTGTGTATTTATATATTTGTATAGATATGTATGTATTAAGTTGCGTAATTCCTTCTGTATATTATAATATTTAGAATTCAATAACTGCTTTCCTCTTTGAAACTGTTTGTACACTTTTAATTACCTTCCGCTATATTATTTCCTTTCCCTAGAGGTCTGTCGGCAGAAAACTCTTCACAGGGTTAGACTTACCTTAGTAATAACTTTATAATGTAATCTTTTTTTGTATTTTTCTTGTGTACTGAATTTATTAAATAAAATAAAATAAATAAATAAATAAATATGTATATAATACAAAAAATAAAAATAAAACATAATAAAACTAAACAAGCATTTCTAAGAGAAGAAACAAAAATACAAATATAAAAAGAAATAGGAGGCAAGAGTTATGTAACAATAGAGTGAAAGTAATGGTGGTATTTAAAATAAGATTAGGGAAAAAAAATCCCAGTTATGTATTTTTAAAATATATTTTTTAAACTAGGTAACAACAATAAATGTATTTTAACTACTAAATGCGTATTTCATACAACTATAAAGAAAGAAAAACACATCACAGGTGGCGAAATATACGAAAAAAATATGAAGAAGAAATATAATATGCAAAACTGCTACATTGCTTGCTTTGCTTTTATGCATATTACTTTGCATTTATACAAATACTCCAAGCTGAAGTTTTTTTACATTTTGTCACTGGAATAAGATTGTATCACATCAACAAAAAATAAACAACATTAATAAATTTAAATTCATGCATTCGCCACCCGTGGCCAAATTTTTCAAATACTGAGGAATTGCTTACTTTATCCCAAAACCGGAATACAAGTATGATATTTACATTGATTCTTATATTATACAATGTGTTTCGACGAGGATAACGTTATACGAGAGGGGGTTTCATACAAACAACTTTTGTTCTACTTTTAGAAAATCGAACTTATATTTTTATTTTGTTGTTATTTTTCCAGATTTTTTATTCCCCTTGTCGAAACAAAAATAATAGGATTCTTTTTGTTGTTTGTGACAAATACATATACAGGATGCCCCGTCATGAATGGATAAGCTACGGATAGAAGACACTGTGCCGGTTCACTTATATACAGGTTATGCTCTATGAAACTCGCTCAGTTTCCGACATATCCGCCATTTTCAAAAATTTTAAAAAGTTCCTATGTTCTCTTGTTATTTGAAGCCAAAACTACAAATCAAGAAATTATTCCAATCTGTTTTTTGAATAGTATTCATTCCATTCACAATGGGACAACCTGTACGGGTATATATTATAGGCTTTGAAACTAAACGTTGAATCTTTGTATTCTATTATAATATCTAAGTTCTATGAAAATAGGTCCAATGGTTTCAGAGCCTATTTGTAACAAAGAAAAAAACGACTAGGCAGCTTTTGATCCCGATATTACTTTGAGATCGGAAATTACGCGGGCTACATCGAGGTTGCCTTACTATTTACAACTAGCAGCGCTCCACGGTTTCACCCGCGTAACTCCCGATCCCGTGGGAATATCTTGATAAACTATAGCCTATGTTACTGACAATGAATCAATAAATCCTCATACCAAGTTTCATCAAAATCGGTCCACTAGTTTCGGAGCCTATTTGTTACAAACATTAACAAAAAAATATTTCCTGTTTAGTGTAGGTTTAAAAAAAGCTTAGCTTAAAAACTATTATCTAACTAATCAGTCTTTCAGGCAATCATAATTCAATGTTTCGACACAATTCTAACATCATGTAGCTAAACTAATCCTACCTCTATTTTAAAGGCAAAGGCAAGGAGCTCCGTAGCTAATCCAACTTCTTCGTTAGATTAGCTAAATACTCTTTCATGACACATTTTTAACGATCACTTTACTGCCCATTTTAAAACAGGCACTTTGAATTAAATGGTTTTCTTAAGAAACTCCCAAAAAAACTAATAGCTAGTTTTCATAAGAACCCTAATAGATTCATAAGGAACTTACAAAAAACTAGTTTTTTTTTAGTACAAAAACCACTCGCTCTCCAAATATTTTTTATAAAAATTACAAGCATCGTTATCTTCATTCGGTAAATTTTCGATGATTCGCCACGCGTGTCGTATACCTGATGGCGTGAAACTGTGTAACGAAGCGAGCGACCAGAACACACAACTATATCCAATCCAGGGTTTGTATGGACTTAGTCTATAATCGTGGACTAAATCCAACTTCAACTTGGACTTAGCAACTATGTTTGTTAAGTACACGTCTTCAAGATTCATTAATGGTGTTTTTGTTGCTGCTTGAAGAATTTGATCGATGTAGTCTTCTGAAAGTTAAAAGAAAAAACGAAAATAAAATACATGCAGTGTTAATAAAATCCTGTAAATACCGAGGAAATTCATGAAATTTAATTTAAGTTTGGGAATTTAATTTTGACGACCCAGTTGCCACAATGGTCACCATGCCGGACTGCCAAACACAGGGTTGCGGGTTCGATTCCCGCCTTAGACAAATATTTATGCTTAGATATTTGTCTGTGGTCTGGTTGTTTCTATGTATTATAAGTATATATTTACAAAAGAAAAGTATTTATGTAGTATATCAGTTATCTAGAACCCATAACACAAGTCTAGTTACTTAACTTGGGGCTAGATGGAGATGTGTGGAATGTCCTACAATATTTATTTATTCATTATTTATGGAAATTTCAAAGTGTGGCAACATCTCTGATGCGAGCCTTTTAGTGTTATTAACTTTGAAAATTTTCGAAACTCTGCTTTTCTAAATTGATAACATTTTTATTAAGTTCTACTTTTTTTTCGGTTAAGTCCACTGGGGCTACATATGTCTTAGAGGTTTTACATGTGGCCTAGGAGGCCTACCTACCTTTGATCAGATACCCGGTCCCGGACAGATACTGCGGTATTACATCTTCAGTGTACAGCCACCGAGGGACGTACCACTTGTTGTACTCGTCTCTGTGAAGGTGGCTGTTGTTCTTGCTGTACCCTGGAATTATTACAATAAAGAATTATTGATAATTAATAACGCAAATGTTAAAAATTCTATTTGGTAGATGTCGCTACAATTGTCAAGCGTAAATAAAGCTTTCCGTAATTTCGAGTCTGTAGGCTAAAACGTGTAAGTCGTGTACTTGTACTTGTATACGGGCTGTTTTGGGCAATTAGACCTCTTTAGTTGAACCAGCCCAGCTCCTCCATAAATTGTGCCACTAGATGTGGTTTCTTGCAAGGCCATTGACATCCCTTTTGTCCTGAGTCTAATTTCCGCTAGTACCATGCAATCCAGCAGCACATGCGTGGTCGTTTCTTCAGCCTCCATGCACGCTCTGCATAGGGGGCTGTCCGTTATATCTAAGTTGTGGAAGTGCTTGTTGAAAGCGATGTGACCGGTCAGAGCGATTGTAACCAAGCACATTTGGGATCGATTCAAGTTAGAAAAGCGTTTCGTGAGTCTGCTGTTTGTGTCGGGAGTGCTAGTTTGGCTTGCCTACAACTCTCCATCGTAGCCCAGAGGTCGTGGTGTCGCAGTTTAGAGTGGTTGCGGATCCAGGCTCAGAGGGCTGAGGCCCATGGCTAACCTTTCCCGTCCTATTTTTGGAGTAATTATAATCTTTCATTTACATGCAAAAAAAATTAAGTTAGGAATGTCTTGGGGGTACTTAAAACTAAAGAGAGATAACAAGATTTTTACACGCCATTATAATTTTTAGGTACCCAAAGCGTAAAAACGGACCTTTTTACTAAGACTCCACTGTCTTTCTGTCTGTCACCAGGCTGTATCTCATACATAAACCCTGCATGAACCGTAATAGCTAGACAGTTGAAGTTTTCACAGATGATATATTTATGTTACCGCTATAACAACAAATACTAAATAGTGTACTAAATATACTAATGAGTCCGACTCGCACTTGGCCGGGTTTATTTTATAGGTGGCGCTAAGTAATTCCCCATCCCTATCAAAGTAGTCCGTAGCCAGAAAGAGGGCAGACCAATTACTTACCTATCAGAGCAGCATTACTATGTTCTCTCACCACCTCCGCCAGGGTAAAGGGGTTTACAACGACGTCATCGTCCGTCTTGAACAAGTATCCAACTTCTGGACACCGGCTCGTGGTCCACTGCAGCATGAGCGCAGTCTTCAGGGTAAGGTTCTGATAGTGGTCGATCAGGTCGTATATTATCAAGTCGTTGTGCTGTTTCGCTTCTACATAGTTGTCTACCAGCTGGAAGTTATAAAAACGTGGTTAGTATGATCATGGAATGCAAATTTTACAGAATATTATTGTATGGAGATAGTTGGACCCTCAGAGGAATACATAGACTACCTTGAATCTGCATATTCCTACGGATATGTTTCATATGAGACGTCGCTTGTTGCAACGATCCACGAAAAGAAACGTCTCACGATTCGTAGTCTGTTTCCTAAAAAATAGAGGCTATTTGTTGATGTGCATTCGTGGTCGGTTGCAACTCAAATAATATCTAAGTGGAAACAGACTACGAATCGTTACTTTTCGTGGTTCGTTCGTCGTTGTAACGGTTGCTTTAAGAGGCTATTTGTAGATTATAATTATGTCCACGACATTTCCTACGTTAATAAACCATTTAGATTGTCATCAGTTTCCGAGTATCACAAAGTTGATTGGCTATTCCTTGCCCACGTCTTCCGCAAAGTGAGTAATAAAAATCAGTGAGGTATTATCTTCAAACTGACCAAATCATCAACTGGGTTGATCCCCATCACGAAGAACGTCGGCTGAAACTTGCCCCACGTCTCCCTGATGGCGGCCCGGTGCTCAGCGTGGTGAGGTGCTGATGATACCAGGATCAGCATCGAGGAATACTGAGGAAGCTCTGTGCATTTCCATGAGGGTTCCACGAGGATATTTCTGCAAGAATATGGGAAGTATACGTCGTTAACACTCTGAAGGCTGACTGACGAGACAGCTGTGTAACTGCGGGGCTCTCAAAAAAGCTATGCTGTAGCACCTAACCTGTCACTAAAGCCCTAATAGCTGTACGTTAGTATATCTAATGTCAGCCAGTAATATACGCTAAAGAACTGTCAGCATGCTGGAGTGGGCTGATCTAACCCCTCCTAATCATTTTTCAAATCCACCAAATCCGTTTTAAAGCGGTTAGAAATGTTAATCTTTAAAAATGGTTCGCGAGGAAGTTCATTAAATTCAATTTCTTCAAGACACGATGTGCAATTTAAGTCAGTACTTATCACGTGGAGAAGTGAAGTGGCGGAGGTGCGGTGATAATCTTCTTTATTATGGACAGATTATAGATTTAGATATCGAATAGAGATTTTTTAGTAATTATTTTCCCGAGTCCTAATCGCGTATTTTTGTTACGCGATTAAGACAGAGAGTATTTATGAGTTGTGTTTTTTTCTTTCCCGGCAAAGCACGGAATAGATCATACCTAGTCTTACGGCCAAAGAATGTTCTGCACAACCATAGTCGGACATTTTAAAGTTATATATCCATCATACGACACCTAATTCTGTCTAGTTATGCTATTAACGTCGTACATATCTAAGATCTAAAACAATTAAGTCTAAAAATATTTAAAAGGTAAAATACATCTTCAAAAATTCCAAGCAGACGACATCTGCTAATAAAACTACTAATTTAATTAAACTATACCAAACTTTTACTTAGGTTGGCGTCTGTGGTAAGTTTCATTAAAAAATTACTGTCGTTCAAAAGGTTAAAATGTTTTCAGTGATAGCCCAGTGCAATCGAATGTAATCTATTTATTAACTAGCTGTTGCCCGCGACTTCGTTTGCGATGTGGTTTTGGGTTATATAGAATACCTAGCATTTTCGGCATAGATACAATTTATCATTCGGTGTAAGTTATAAAACAAAATAGGTAGTTACATTGTTTTTAAACTATATTTTTAATTGATTTGGCGAAGGCACTTTACTTACTCATACTCCGAAAGTAGGTCTAAAGATGCCTGAAGAGCGTGTAGAAAGAAAAACTTTCAGCCCTAGGGAAAATCGCTTTCACTGACAGCTGTCATGTCAAATTATGGCTTCGCACGGCTCATCCATACTGCCAGAGTACTGACAGAGAGTACATAATAGGTTTTTCTTAGTAATCGAATTCAGGTAGATATATTTAGTTCAAGATATCTTATTTAATAAAATAAATGTAAAGGTGAAAATGGTCAAAGCGACGTATGACCATGCTGCGCCTCTGCCGGCGCCCTGTCAAGATGTTGCAGATGTGGCTTTATGCGACCGTGCGGTCAGTGTTGTTCCTTGAGTAAAAAAATACTGGCAGGAAATGCTTGCATTTTGAATGATTTTAATTAGTATTATCTTTTGTTATTTTATTATGTTTTTGTGTTAAGTTTAATCTGGTTTTTCATTTATGATTGTGTATTTTGTGTAAATAACATTTTCTAGACAAACCGTGTTACAAAAACTGTAATTTAAATCTACGGACTTCGCGTCATTACTCAGTGTTGGATAAACTAATTTATAAAAATCACTTCGGTAAGTACCGACGTATTTGAGTATTGAAAACATATTGAAAACAAACAGCAAAAACAAAAAAATCTACATAATCTATAACCTCTTTGGTCCCAACCTTGTAAGAGGATCAGGTAGTATGGAGTCTCTCATTCACTCTCGTTATTAGGAAGAATTTTATGTTTATTCGTAATGAAAAGCACAGTGTTTACCTCGGGTTTGTTTTGTTTACCCAAGGTGTGAAAGTCACTCATTTAGTCCCTCGGAAGTATTAGCGTCTCGGGACTCAATGAGTGACTTTCACACCTTGGGTAACAATGTACTATTTTTGTTAATTTTTCACAAATAAAACATAATACACAACAATATGATAAGCTAAAACTAAGTCCAATTTCTATTCGCACAAAACTTTCAACGTTCTTTGTCTTCCTAGTTATCTTTAGATTTTTGTAAATTAAAGAAAAAATAATTTTCAACTACCTTTGTGTCTCGATTCATATTCTTCAATTAATCATATAAGAGGTTATTATAGTATTTATTACACCAACATCATGCAAATAATAATCTATTTTGGTGCAAATAATAATATACATTGTTTTTATTATCAAATAATAATATTAATGATTAAAAAGAAAGGCAATTGGACAGAACAAATACTAATACTTAAAATAACGCGATGCACATTGAGATCCTTACATATTGATAGCAGGCATTACGTTGAACAAAAAATACTTTCACACCAAACATCTAAAGCATCTCGGAAATGGGGGATTTGAAGGAACGTGATGTCCTATGATTTCACAAAAGTGCACGGTGCTCTTTGAGACTCATACCTATCGATAGAGGGCATCGAAAAAAAAAACAAATAATAAAAACACCAACCCTCTAAAGCGTTTTCGATACAGGGTTTTTGAAGAAACGTGATGTTCCTTGATTTTCTAAGAGTGCGCGGTGACTTTATGCCAAAAATAATTGTGTAAAATTATGTTATGCCTAGTTTAGGTTTTTATGTCAAAACCGATTATTCCAAAACCTTTATGCCAAACTACAAAAGGACATTCAACTTCTAAAGCGAGACGTTTCGGAAATGGAATATTTAAAGAAAAATAATAACCTATAATTTTTCAAAAGTTTGCGGTTCACTTTGAGTCCCATACCTATCGAAAATGACAAATAATGCCATCAAACAAAACCTATAAAGCGTTGGGCATAATTTATTCATCGGGTCTAAAATCACAGCGCAAAAAACATAACATAACATATAACCACGCTACCATACTGAATGTCCGGACCCCTTTTCCAATTTTCTAAATTCTTGACCAAAATACCCAGTTTTTTTATTAGGTAGCTGGCAGGCCTACGTAATTTTGGGAAAAAAATGATTTTTACAAATAACTACCTGTATATTTTTTAACCGACATCAAAAAAGGAGGAGGTTCTCAATTCGTCACGTATATATTTATTTTTTTATGTATGCTCGCTGATTACTCGTAAACTCTTGGAGCGATTTGGAAAATTCTTTTTTTTGTTTTTACTATTTAAGGTTTCCGCTACTTGAACTCATAATTGAACTCATAATTCAAACTATAGCAGGAGAAAAGCGCGATAGAAGTGTACCATCGGAGGTCTTCGGTAAAGGAGATCGGTAATATTATGTAGTAGTACCTCTTTGTACTAACCTCATTTTCAGTTTCACGTAGGTAGTATTAAATGCAAACTATGAGGTTTTTGGCGGGAACGAGTTAACAACATGTCGTGCTGCAGTTTTATTTTCATGAAACTTAGATGTAACCCGAGTTGAATTGTATAATTCTGGTGGAATGTTATTCAATTTAGTTCTGTGAAAGTGCACAAGTGTAGTGAAAGTAAAAATCAGTGTCAAACATGCAGTTTTCACGTTGCCTCCAAATCTCCTATTAAGGTTTTGGTAAACTTGCCACCGCTTTACTATAACCCCTGACTTGACGGACTATGACGACTTTGACTGTATTGAAACACTTTAGGCCCGATTTATGAAAAATCGGGTCATAATTTGATGCAAAATATAACTTGACTCTGGCTAAATGCACACGTGCGAAGCCATAATAAAAGAAAAAAAAAAAAAAAAAAAAAAAAAAAAAAAATGCAAACTATTTGGTTTTATGACAGCTGTCATCTTGAGCGGAGGCATGTACTGCAGCCCTACCATGACTTTTTGAAGAACTCGAAAAAAAGAAACACTTTTTCGATCACTCTCTTGTCCGTTTGTCTGTCAGTGTGTCACTACCGATATTCTCAGAGACGGGTGGACCTAGTAAGTTGATTTTTAGGAAGTTTCATAGTAAATACTCAATATATTATGTTTAATCGAATACGTAAAAAACCCGTGGTAAGGGTACTGTTCCCTTCTGACGTTCGATTACGTTTTACCACGGAAAAATGTTTCGATTTCACATTTTTTAAATGGTTTTTTATCAAATATCTTAATTATTGTATTAAACTCAAATTGAAACATACCCTAAATGTTAATCT
Source organism: Idaea straminata (assembly GCA_951213275.1). Taxonomy (NCBI): domain Eukaryota; kingdom Metazoa; phylum Arthropoda; class Insecta; order Lepidoptera; family Geometridae; genus Idaea; species Idaea straminata. The sequence goes on along the minus strand of OX577869.1, from coordinate 10,192,519 downwards.
GATATTTCCTGAACATATTTGTGTGGACCTTGTCGAAATCTGTTCTGTAGTTTATGAGATTACCTGGTTCAAACAAACAAACAGACAGACAAACAGACAAACAGACAAAAATTCTAAAAAACACCCTATCGTGTTCAGCTAACGATTTAAAGACGACCTGTGTATTTTTTTTCTGGATATCTTACAATTACAGATTTTTTGATGTCTACAGATTTATTATATGTATAGATTAGACTTGTAAGCAATTAAAAGTCAGTTGATTTCATATGTGAATGACCCAATGATGGGTTATTGATCCCTTCTGTTATTTGGAACAGGGACATATTTTAATTGGCTTGAATCCAGGGATCCATGACCTTGGGTATTGTGCCAGATATGGCTGTAGAAAGAACTACTATCGCAATGGAGTTTTATACATCCCATTATGGCGCATATATACCCCAGAAGCAAAATACTTTTGAGTCTATAACTAAAAACATTAACTCTTGTGTACCGTTAAAAAAATTGGATTTTTTTAAAGTCGTAGAACAATATGTTCGTCCAACCCCTTTAATATTACATTACCCTTGTTGAAACACATTGTATATCCTTCTTCTTCTTTAGGTGCCATCTCCTACAGGTCAGGCTATCATTATGGCTATTTTTAACCCCCGAAGCAAAAACGACGGGGTGTTATAAATTTGACGTGTCTGTGTGTGTCTGTCTGTGGCATCGTAGCTCCCGAACGGATGAACCGATTTTGATTTTGTTTCTTATTTTTTAAAGGTGAATTAGTCAGGAACGTTCTTAATTATGTTTGATCGAAATCGGTTCAGCCGTCTGAAAGTAATAGGGGATTAAAGTCTGGATTTTTTTTAAATTGTAAATCGAGTTTTTTTTGATGCTGCTGCATTGTATATCCACTTACATGTTATCGAAATAGTACTCCAAGTTCCTGGTCCTCCTGTAGTGGCTGAGATTCTGGTCGGGAGGTGGAGGTGTCGATAGCGCCTTCTCAGTCTCCCGGCTCAACCAGGATAGCGCCAGGAGGCTGGTCACTGTCCATACCAGGAGGATTACGGTCCGGTGCTTGCGACCTCCTGAAAAAATAAAAAACTATTGAATTATTCCGTAGGTAAGGTACCTATGCAGTAGGTAATTGTCTAACAATCTATTAGCGACTAATTGAACTTCAGCTCGTTAGCACGTGCTAGGCGGTGGAGCATTGCTCATCCCTTTCTTAACAGATAAATAAATGTACACTTTAAAAATGTTCTGCCATGAGCTATAGTAATTAACTTTACGAAGCTTATTCAATTAAATAATTTACGTCAATGGGTGTGCAAAAGTGTCAAAACACATTTTAACTAAAGAAGGTTTTTAAATGTTTATGAATGAGGGGGTAAGAAGGTAAGTGGAAAACTATAAAGGAGGGAATAGCATTCATTACTCTATCTACCCCAAGAAAATCTACCCTCTATCGTAAGTCAAGAGCGAACGTCAAGCGTCTCTGTCGCCCGACGGCGCGGCGCCTACGTGGCTCATGGAGACATTTAAATTATACTGGTGTAGGTAGAGAGAACACCCCTGAAACCGACTGAAATAAATTTCGTTATCTGACTTATTTGCATAATAATTATAATTACTTATAATAACCGTATTCCCGTTGAATGAATCGCTAAGGCTTCAACGCAACATTGATTAACAGTTTGATATATCAACACACAGCTTAAATTAATGGATGGATCGGGCTACAGCTATTATGACGTAAGCATTCGAGAAATAATTATGGATTTAACTCCTGCTCGGAAAAAGCTAGTCTTTTACAAATTGCCTCGGACAATATTTAATTGAAAAGCATAAAATGTAATACACAAATAAATGGTACCCAAAACGGGCAAATCACAACTTTTATTATAAATAAACATTTCTATATAAAGAGATGCTGGACAGATCAAATTAATAATTAGAAGTTTAAGTGAAGTAAACAATGTAAATCAAGATATTATTTAACCTATACTATATTTTATAGAGTTTGTGAGGTTGTAGGGGAAATATCCGAAAGTAGTACACCGATGAAGTTTTGTACTATAGATAGAAAGCTTTAGAGAGGCACTACAGCGCCCTAAATTATTAAGATTAAAGTTGCTGGCAATGTATAATGTAATGTACTCTCTATTAAAATATATGTTGAATCTCTTAGACCATTAAATGGGCGCCATGGAGGCGAAGATGGATATTTACTCACCATAGAATCTTATAAAGTTGCCCAGTTTTATTGAAAGAGAGAATATTCGGTTATAATTTTGTACTAGTTTACCCGACATAATAATACCTATGTTAAATATCTGAATATAAAAAGTGCATGTATCTGGTATCCTCGGCGAACGACTACAACTCACACTTGACCGGTTTTTTATTTATTTTCTAGACACTTTGCGCACTGAGTATACCTATAAATAAATTAACCTAACCTAACACTCTGCATTACCTTTTCGCTGACAATAAAATCATTTAGACATCATCTGGTTTCAATTATCTATGTTTGGTTGTATTTTAGTTACCTTTCTAATTTACATAGGTATCAGAATTAAATTAGAAAGCTTTTAGTTTTTTACAACTGGACCGAAATCGTGGTAAACTGTTTAACGCCTTTTGTGACAATTGTACTATATGCCGTTATGCCGCTAATTGTATACAGTTAGAGTGCTAATAGAGGCTAAATGCAACATGGCGGTCGTCGATAAATAAAATTGTTTTTGTACGGATAATTGTTGCTAACTACAAATTACAGATTGTTCACTTACAAACCATTTCAGTTAATGGCGAAGGGAAATTTCGCATTTTGTTATCTCCTAAACAATTTTCTAAAACATTTCCTTGTGCCGGGACAATCTACAAGGGTTGGAATATGCGAATTTGTGTTTACTCTGTGCCCGATTAGTAGAACCAAAAGTAAAAAAGTTCACGTCGTCCAATCGGTCGGACTGAGCAGGCTGAACACGAGTTCACAGGATAAGTGCAGAGCTCCAAAACTGCTTTTATTATAGCAGGATTCAAAGGTCCTGAAAGTTGAAGTTCAAAATCTTTTAACTCATGAATTTATTAGACAAATAGTTTTAGAATTAAAAACTCTTTCCATAAAAACGTAGTCGACTGTTGACTGAGCAAATATTTTTGTTGCATAAAACTTATGACTGCCGTGACCATGCCCCTATGTTTTGTTTTTTGTTTTTGTTTTTAAAATCTTAATTTCTATAATTAGAAAATGAAAAAAAAACCAAGACAAAGGGGCATTGTCATGGCAGTTATAGGTTTTATGCCACAAAAATATTTGCTCTAGTGTCATTATCCAGGGAGGAAACAGTCGACTACGTTTGTATGGAGAGAGCGTCCGGTACCTTTTCCTCTTAAAAACCGCGTAAGTACGAGTCGGACTCACACATGAAATGTTCTATACCATTATATTTTGTTTTAGTATTTGTTATACCGGCAATAGAAATACATAATCTGTGAAATTTCAACTGTCTAGCTATCACGGTTCATGAGATACAGCCTGGTGACAGACAGGGGAGTCTTAGGGTTCCGTTTTTACTCTTTTTCAAAAAATCTAATAATCGCCGTTTTAGAAATCGACGGTGGGTCTACACTATTGTTGCCAAATATCTACCTACATATTATAAGTTTTTATATCCAACTGTCGGCTTGTTATTGACGCCCGCACATTGTATTTAATTCAAAATTACCGAAACTCTGTATTTCAAGGACTTATCCATTGTTGTATGTATACTATTGACTACGTTATGTGATAGGTTAGTAAACAAGGTAGGTACATTGTTGTATGTATACTATTGACTACGTTATGTGATAGGTTAGTAAACAAGGTAGGTACATTGTTGTATGTATACTATTGACTACGTTATGTGATAGGTTAGTAAACAAGGTAGGTACATTGTTGTATGTATACTATTGACTACGTTATGTGATGGGTTAGTAAACAAGGTAGGTACATTGTTGTATGTATACTATTGACTACGTTATGTGATAGGTTAGTAAACAAGGTAGGTACATTGTTGTATGTATACTATTGACTACGTTATGTGATAAGTTAGTAAACAAGGTAGGTACATTGTTGTATGTATACTATTGACTACGTTATGTGATAGGTTAGTAAACAAGGTAGGTACATTGTTGTATGTATACTATTGACTACGTTATGTGATAGGTTAGTAAACAAGGTAGGTACATTGTTGTATGTATACTATTGACTACGTTATGTGATAGGTTAGTAAACAAGGTAGGTACATTGTTGTATGTATACTATTGACTACGTTATGTGATAGGTTAGTAAACAAGGTAGGTACATTGTTGTATGTATACTATTGACTACGTTATGTGATAGGTTAGTAAACAAGGTAGGTACATTGTTGTATGTATACTATTGACTACGTTATGTGATAAGTTAGTAAACAAGGTAGGTACATTGTTGTATGTATACTATTGACTACGTTATGTGATAGGTTAGTAAACAAGGTAGGTACATTGTTGTATGTATACTATTGACTACGTTATGTGATAGGTTAGTAAACAAGGTAGGTACATTGTTGTATGTATACTATTGACTACGTTATGTGATAGGTTAGTAAACAAGGTAGGTACATTGTTGTATGTATACTATTGACTACGTTATGTGATAGGTTAGTAAACAAGGTAGGTACATTGTTGTATGTATACTATTGACTACGTTATGTGATGGGTTAGTAAACAAGGTAGGTACATTGTTGTATGTATACTATTGACTACGTTATGTGATAGGTTAGTAAACAAGGTAGGTACATTGTTGTATGTATACTATTGACTACGTTATGTGATAAGTTAGTAAACAAGGTAGGTACATTGTTGTATGTATACTATTGACTACGTTATGTGATAAGTTAGTAAACAAGGTAGGTACATTGTTGTATGTATACTATTGACTACGTTATGTGATAGGTTAGTAAATAAGGTAGGTACATTGCAATAAAACTTTTTAAGGTGATGTCGAACTAACGGCCCAGCAAATTCAATATTTTTGCAGGTTTTCGTAAAAATGACGCAGTAACAGATCGTAATCTAACAAAGTAGGTAGAGTTACCTGAAAGAGATTGCCTCTCTCTCTCTCTCTCTATCCAACTCAAACGTTTAGGAGTCCCCTTAATAAGTAAGACGCTCCTATCCTATTGAAATATGACACTTAGATGAAAATTAATTCGCCACTTCCAGTATTCGGGCTTATATCTAAATCTATCTAACATTATTCAGTAAAACTTGCTTTTAAAACATATTTTTCCAACTACCAAAATCTATTAAGCTATGAAACTATGCGAAAATATTCAATTACCGTTTGTCAATAATTGTTAATTACACTATTATGTTTGGGATAGTTTAAAGCCAAATAAAGGTTTTAGTAGTTAGAAAAAATTGTTATAAAAAGCGTGTTTCTAATAAGACATTTATTCTATTTCTAACTGGGTCATTTTTACAATAAAGTAAAAAATTAATTGAATTTCTTGCGCACCCGAGTAGCATCATCTTTAAGGACACGATCTATGCACCTACGCACACATGACTGTATTGACAAATAAAAAAATGAAACCATTTCAAGCGCGTGACTGTCTATGGTGCTACATGTGCGGGGATAATTTCACATGAATTATTGGTTGCGGGTTCGATTCCCGCCGTGCAAAAATAGCTGTTACGCGCCAGGAATAAGTTGTTTAACCCTTCAACGACTTATTTTTATTGAAAAATAGTATGTAGGTAAGCATCTCGATATAATAAGTCTTAAATATTCCAAAATTTTTAATGTCTCTTCCGTTCAAGTTTCATTAAAATCGGCCCAGTGGTTTGGCGCCAAGCAAACAAATATTTTTTTTTTAATAGACAAAACTTACCACAGGACTTAACGAAAAGGACTAACATCCTCAACATGATTGCGTCATTCCCACAAAGGCACTTCCAAACACACTCAATGCACTCAACCTATTATTTACACTTAAAAAAGGCACATTTACACATTTTTTCCTTCTAAAACAAGGAAAAAATTATAGTTTCTGTGTTATTGTTCGACGGAATACAATGTCATCGTGTCATCAAATATCACATTTTCATTTTCTAACCATAATTCTTCTTTAAATCGTCACCTTGAAGGGTGCATGGCTTGATCCGATGAGTTCCAATGTCATTCAGCCGCGTGCATCAACCGTAACAACTCAAAAACCGGCTTTGATCTACTTGCAAGATTTTTTATTAAAAAAACACATGTTTAGTTCAATTTTAGAAGTTTTAAACATTTTTGTCACTGGAGATCAAGTTTAAATCATTTTAAATGTAATTATTTGATCCGAAATTCACAAGGTTGTTATAAAATCGTCTAAAATAGACAATTACAACGTTTTGTGTTATTTTTGGCGTCGGCGGTGGCGCGGCGTGCGTCCGAGTTGGCTGTTTATTTTAAAGTGTCTGGAGTTCCCGGTTGGGGGCCAGCGACGGGCCATGACAAACGTTTGTCTCCTTTGGTAAACGAAATAAGTAAAAATTCGGTGATTCACGTATTATCGGTATTGAGTTTTATCTGCTGATAAACTGATAATATATTATGTGTACGTATTTACATATATACCATCTAACTGCCAGGACCATCACACTAATCTATTCTATAACTAGCTTTAGCCCGCGCCTACGTCCGCGAAGTCGAAAGAATGTTTATACAAAATTTGAAGTAGATTGGACCAAGGAATCACGTTGTAACATACAAACTTTGCCCCTCTTTTTCACCCCCTAAGGAATAGAATTTCAAAAAATCCTTTCCTATCAGACGCCTTAGTCATACAAAGAACACATCCTCCAAGTTTCAGGTTTCTACGATCAGCGGTAAAGCATAAAATATGTATAGATAGAAGATAGATAATACAGGATAATACTCAAAGAATACCTATGGTTATTAAGCATACCAAAGCTGAAGAGTTTCTATTCTTTAGTTGAACTCGCTAGTATCAGGAACAACTGGTTAAATTTATTTTTTTTAAATGTGTTTGATAGTCCATTTATCGAGAAAGGGAATAGGCAACTTTTAATTTTGATATTCCCACGGGATCGGGACTGATGCGGGTGAAACCGCAGGGCGCAGTTAGTTTTTTTTTATACATTTGTTTCGCAAAGTTGGTACTAAACTGTTTGTGATGAAACATTGTTTACCATGTAGCACGCAGGCAAGAAACCGAATGTACTATTTCCGCCGCTACCGCGCCGCCCACGCCGCGCCGCCGGAGCCGGCGACGAACAATATTCAATGGAAGGCGCCCGCGCCGTCACGCCCGCTATACGATCTCACAAGTCGTGTTCGTTAGAATATATTTTACCCACAACAATATCCTTTGTGAATTTATTAACTAGAAAGGGCACAGAGCACTTCATTAAATTAGGTAAATACATTCCTACATTATCTAGACAAGGGTCTTCGTGAATGTCTTGGAAATTGTTACTAGAGTAGAAACTACCAGATATTAACTAGAGATATTTATATTTTATTAAAGTCGGCATAGGCAATAGTGCAGGTGACTAAACCTTACTAATCTTGCCAACAATAAAAAACTAGCTGCGTTTTACCCGTGTTAAGTCCCGATCTCATAGAAATATCAGGATAAAAAGTAGTCTTTGTATTAATCCAGGTCACAAGCTATCTACATATCAAGTTTAATCGCAACCGGTCTAGCAGTTTTTGCGTAAAGGAGTAACAATCATTCACATTTATGCACACAAGCTTTCACATTTATAATATCAACAAGGATTAGTAGGATCTATAGACAATTTTAAATTTTAGGACGTACAACGGGGACGCTTTGGTTTGGCCCAAAATTGACGTTTCGTATAAGAATACCCATAGAAATCGCAAGTTCGGGCTATATCAAGTCTGAAATGTAGCGTACGTGTTTCATAGGATATTCATGACTTTAGGACATTTTTCATACAAATTGTCGTTGTTTTTATTTAATTCGCATTGCCCGGCATCGCGACTCTTCGGTGCAGAACGAACGTAAAGCGCGCTAGACTGAGCAATTTTGTACTAGTATGTACAAATTTTTGCGACTAATAGTTGCTGTTATCCGGTCTAGTTCTGGTAATACATTTTGAAAGTGTTTGGCAGTAACATACATGATGATAGTTTGTGTGTTCAGCACGTGATAGTTTGTACAAAACTACTGAACCGATTGCGATGAAACTATGTATGAAGATAGCTAGGTTTGTTATCTCTTAACACAAAAACAACTAAACCGATTGCGATGCAACTCTGTCCATTAGATAGATTGGATTTACGTAATACAATGCTAGCGCCCTCCTTGAAATCAATACAGACCCTTGTCAGGTGTGTGATTGTAGATTGGTACTTAATTACTTTACACTTGTTATGGAAATATGAGCTATAACTATGTGTAGACAACATCAATTACTTAATTTACTTCTAGATGACGTCACAATAACCCTGTAGCACCTAATTTCTCTTATACAACTACAATTTTTTTTAATAATCCTGATTATTTGAGAACTAGCAGCGTTCCGCGGTTTCACCCGCGTAATTCCCGATTCCATTGTAATATCGGAATAAAAATTAGCCTATAGCCTTCCTCGATAAATGGACTGTCTTACACAAATTTAATTCGAACCGAATTCAATGTATCCTCATATCTAGTTTCATCATAATTGGTCTAGTAGTTTCGGAATTCAGAACCTATTTAAAACAATCAAATCTTTCCTCTTTATAATATTAGTTTATAGGTATAGATAAATTCTACAGTATCTGGATAATTGTCGACAATGGCAATTTTACTTTAATTTTAAAATAAGTAGATATACTAGTAGGGAAGTAGCTGTTCTATTGATACTTAAACCTATACCCGTACATAATGCACATTACGCAAGTTTTTTCGTATAGCAAACGCTACTGCTGCGTTAGATTGTATGACTAAAATTGTATAAAAAATATTCTATAAGAAGTTATATTCTATTCTCTAAGTTAAAGCTTTCCAATACGTCCATTATTGGGAATCTTAAACTTCCCATACAATTTTCTCGTCGTCCCACAGACATTCGTAGCTAGATAAAAAGGAATCAGAAAATTAGGCGCCATCATGAAGTTTTTATATTAATTTTATTGTCAATCTATAAAACTTAATTATACTTTTGTTACAAACAGCTAAAACTGCTTTCATGCAATATTTATTTACGTATTTGACATTTAGAAGTTCGTCAATATCATAGTCTTTGGTTTTATACAACTAAAAAACTTACACTAAATACGTGAATTAATTCTAAGTTAAAATTGAATGTTATTCTTCATCGGAAGGTTGCTTCACCCAGAAGCCCCACGGAGCGTAGCCATCGTTCTTCGTAGGCCCGCGGTATACTTTGATTTGGACACGAGATACGTCATCTGGTGAAATAACAAAGTAAGTTTATTTAATTGTGTGTCACTGTTTAAATCTCTTAGCAATAGGAAGTGTCTTTAGGGACAATATTTGATTTAGATTAGAGTGCCAAATAACTCTCGTCGTACTTTACTGGGTAGTTTTTGTGTGATCGAAAAATATTCATAAAACGACGAGAAATTATCGCCGTAAATTAATACGAAAATTTAGACTAAATGTTTTTCAGGCATTTTGCTTATAGCTCCTATTTGCACCTCCATATTATCAAAAGAAGTAAACAAATTTTACCTTTCCTATCCCCTGCATTCGGTGAATCTTCGTCGTCATCAAACTCCTGAGGTCTGGCAGCCGCCAGCACTAATATTGATAGGAAGATCGCGCACCATACGTTGCTCTGAAAATTATGTAAGACGAAATTTTACACATTTTGCTGGTATATAGGCAATAAATGTCTATTGTTATAATTTAATGAAATATAAATAAAGGTTATAAAGGACCTCATCATTGTTTTTATTAAAATTCATGTCTGTCCAGATTAATGAGGGAGGGTGTAAATCCAACAAATATATTAGTTAACATTACATTTCTTCTCGATAGTTTTACTCAATGTTTTAGATGATTTCTTTTGTTCCTTTACTTTACTTGTACTTGGTATTTGTTTTTCATAAATAATTATTTGTTCTTGACAGGTTGATTTTAATGCCATCTAGCTCGGGAAATCAAAACTACTTTGGAAAGTTTAGTAAGGTAGCCTACCGCCTAAGGTTGGAAGTAATTTAGAAAAAGTTCAGAGGTCGTGCGGTAGATGGCGTATGTCGTTCATTGAGAAAATAACATCGATTTCCACTTGGTGGATTTTGGTATAGGAGAATAATTATTAAACCACCACGTTCCTATGAAATAGATCTTGCCATAGTAAAAATGAGATTTCAATAGTCCCCCACTGGTGGACAACAGACCTAATTTTTAAAAGTTGTTTAGTTGTCCAATGGTGGCCAAGTAAGGTTTATACTATTCAGTTTCACGAAAAGACAAATGGAGAGACACACTGGTTACCTTTTTATTACCTATGCAATTAAAAGCGGTAGGTACTGAAGTCTGATTTTCAAAGGATTTGCACTAAAAAAAGATCTTTTTTAAGGTCTTTGGACCCTCTAACTCTGATCCCTTGGGATAAGTAGATACTATGGATGAGTCAACCAAAGAGCCGTATTAGATACTGAATAAAAGACATAATACTTAGAACCTAATTTAATTAACCTAAAAATCTTATTACAATTATTCTTAAAATATTAGACAAATTTAGATACTTATTCAAATATTGTCAAGTTTATAAAAATTCCACAAATGCACAGAGTAAGTTATATAGTACTTGAGTAAATGTAAAACTATGAACTTTTTGCAACTGTTCAGAGTATTCAAATGTGTTGATAGAATTATAATATAATATAAATTATTTTTATCTTTGTAATTTGTAATTCCAACACACAATTACGATTCTAAGAAGCATAATAAAACATTAATGAATGAATAGGTATTACATTTTCATCTGTACAAACTATTTTTAAGAAATATATTTTTTGATATTTTCTAACATCTGCTTATGATCAGCATAATGCTGATGACTGATAAGAGCACTCTTAGTACCTTGTATATACAATCTCTTTGCACAAATATAATGTTTACAAGGAAATGTACCTACTAGGTACATTTTTATTAATAAAATCATACTATATTTTACTACTAATAGCTTCGGAAGGTTTATCTGATTCATTTCCACTATCAGTGGACACCGCCTTCCCGGAGCTGGGCTTGTCTCCCTCCTCCTCATCACTAGATGATGAACACTCTGAGAGATCAGCATCGATCCATAATTTAGCCTTCTTTTTGCCTTTGTCTTTGTTAACGTCATCGGTTTTACGTTTAGTAGCGGTATCAGAGCTCCCCGCAGCTTGCCACCCAGCATCGACAGCAGCACTGACGCGTTCTGGTAAAGCTTCGCGTTCCTTCTCGTAAGACGGTGCCAAATTCACACTTATCTTCGGTTCTTCGAGCAATTTCTCAAGTTTCTTCCGTTTACGTTCAACAGCTTCCTGTTCCCGCTCTTCTTGACCTTCTAACCATTTCCGGAGCCTCTTTTCTTCGTTAATGTCTCTTAATCGACGTCCGGAGAGGTCGCGACATGCCTCACGATTGGTTGTCTTCTCTATTTGAGCTCCTATAGCACGGAGCATGGACCCGAAGCCACCCTTACCTCCGACCAATTTAGAAGACAATCTGATCACCTTTTCCAGTGAAGATAGTTGCGTCCCATCCTCAACTTTAGCTCCGTCGATGGTCGCGTACAAATCTTCAAAGGGTACACCATAATTTCGCACAACCAAACGCTTCAAGGATATCACGTCGGGGCAGCTCGTGTCACCAATGAAATGGCTGTCGTAGTAAACTAGGCAAGGCATGTTATTAGTTTTTTTCCTAGTACTGCTATTGGATTTTAATAAATAAATATAAAATAAAAGGAATTTAATTTCTTTACAATTAAAGTTTTTTTTTTCACTTGTTTGGCTTTCGTTTGACGCAAAAATATCGACGCTTTTTTTTTTCCTTCTAATGGCGAATGCGACTGTGCATATTCTGTGCTGCGCATCTTGCCAGTGTCGACGCTTAGAAGGCAAAAGTGCTGAAGCGACAAGATGACCAATATTGAGTATTTTATAGGATACACAATGTCTTTGGACGAATGGTTTTTAAAACGAGACAGGGTTAAAACTTTAGTTCTACGTTTTTTGAAAAAACGAACTTTTCCATAAAACATTTACCATAAAGGCGGTTTACGGACGTTAATTTTACGAGACAACATCATAAAAAAAAAACGACGAAAAAGTGTTTTTTTTTGTTATTTCTCTAAATATGTTTTATGTTTTTTTATTTTTTTTCCTTTATATGAAAAGTCTTCTATTCGTCACTCATCACCATAACACAAGCCCAGATGAGTGATATTATTAGTAAATACTTACTCTCATGTTACCATGACGCATGACGTCACACATCGAGAACGGGACGCGTCATCTTACGTTAACATGACACTTTTGTGTGAATGCAGGTGTTCCATCAATTTATTAGACGTTATCACGTCGAAAAATTAACTATACGTAAAAAGCCTAAAACAAGCAAAAAACAACTATGAAAAAAAACCCTACAAAAAGAAAAAAATAAACCCGAAATTATGACCCTACGTAAGTAGGTACATCTGAATTTTTTGATTAAATATTGTCGCGTCGGGGGACCGCTCTTTTTTCGAGTCAATTTAATATAATGTAAGAGTCGTCGTTTAAACTTTTGTTTTAGAATTTATTTGGATAGTTGTGTAAGTATTTAGTTTTTAAGTAGTTTGACTTGTAATTCTTAATACTTACTTTAACGTTTTCGTCGAAATTTTAATATTATCATTTTATGAAGGTAAAGAGCGGTCCCCCGACGTGACAATATTTACTTAATCAAAAAAAATCAGATGTACCTACTTATCATATTCTCGGGTTTATTTTTTTCTTTTTGTAGGGTTTTTTTCATAGTTGTTTTTTGCTTGTTTTAGGCTTTTTACGTTCATACTATATTTATTTTTTTAATAATTTTGTGTCGGGTTTTAAGTTAATTTTTAATTAAATTTTTTATAATTAATGTTATGTGTCATTGAAAAAACATTGAAATAATCATTTTAGAATAGATCCGAGCACTGCGAGTAAAGTACTTACGTAGTCCGAGGAAAAAATATGATTTATGTCGATTGGTCATATTTACTTGTTTGTATTTAATTAAAATATTCCGAAATTGGGCTACCAAAACAATTTTTTAAATTTGATTTTAATTAGGTATCTAAATAAATACCTATTGATTTATGGATATATTTTTTTTTTTTTAATATTCTTTTACAATCTTTTTTTTTTTTTTTTTCTGTGTCCGGTCAGCTCTGTGACCGAACTATTGGCCCCGGATTTACGGATTTGCCAGTTTCAAGTTCTGTTGTAGTTCTTGTTTCTTTGTCCAGTCAGCTCTGTGACCGAACTCTTGGTCCTTTATTTCTCTTCGTATTCGTTTTCAAAGCTCGGGTGTTTCTTTGGTATGATGTTTGTGAATAATTTAGGACCAATTTGTTAATATAAAAATTAGGGAAGCATATTATTTACAAGTAGATATTTACCGCGGAATTTGGAAAATGGAAAGGATCAGGAAAGCAGACGGGTAGGTATGAATTATAAAAAAATAAAATAAACAAATAAATAATTATTATATAAGTAAGTACATATGAAACATAAAATATACAACAGTCAAAGTTTAATGTTATTTTCATTAATAAAAGTAGATAGCATTTTATATACAGATAGATCTTTAGACGTCAACAAGCAGGGAATATTTGTTGGGAACTCAACACCTAAGGAAGCTAAATCATCATGGAATTTATTTGCATTGTTAAGTTGGCATTGAAAAAATATGTGATTGATGTCAGCCTCTTCACAACCACAAGCACAAGAGGCATCCTCTGAAATACCAATCCTGGCCAGATGAGCAGGACTGCAAACATGGCCAAGGCGCGCCCTAATCAAGATTGAGGTGGCTGTTTTATCAAGTATGATGGAATAAAACCATGGTTTTTTGCTGGTTTTCGATTGGATATTATGATAGTATTTACCCTTTTTTTTCGCACTGTCTGCCCAAGCTTTATCCCAGGATTCCTGTAGATATAGTTTGGGCTGACTCATTAGGTCATGAGGGTAGTTATAATAATGATCCACATCTCCTACATTTACAGCATCTTTAGCTAATTCGTCTGCTTTGAGATTGCCTTTAATGCCTGTGTGGCCGGGAACCCATGCAAACTCGACCACAAGCCCTCTCGTCACACACTGGTGCAACTTGTCTTTGATTTTATAAACTACTGGGAAGTGATTTTTAGTTTTGAATGGAAATCTTTGGAGAGCTGCCAAGCAGCTTTTCGAGTCGGTGAATATAACGGTGTTTGGTAGTTTCATCAACAGAATATATTCTATAGACTTTAGTACGCCTAGACACTCTCCTGTGAACACAGAGGATTGGGGAGGTAATTTAGTTTTTTGCACTATATTAAATTGTTGGTGATAAACGCCCACACCAACGCATCCATCAATAGAAAGTTTAGATGCATCACAAAAAATAAAGTGCCAATTTGCCCATCTGGAGTTTGCAGAGACCTTAAATACTTCTTGAGCACAAATACTCTTTTTATCAACATCCACACTGTCATGCACACCAGGAGACAAAATCAGGGCTTCATAGGAGATGGTGAAAACCGGGAGGCAAGAGGAACGATGAGTAGGTGCCTCTATGGACAAAAACTTTTGCATACTCTTAACTAGACAAGGTAATTGCTTATGAGCCCAATAACTGAGGTGGATCTCTTTTAATAAGTCATTAATTTTTGATATAATTGGGTGGTTGGAAAATTGTAAAGTACGGTATAAAAGCCTGTCACAAAGATATTGACGTCTCAGAGTTAATGGTGGGTCAGAGCATTCAACTTGTAAGGCATTAATAGGGCTGGATTTCATTGCTCCAGTGACCACCCTCAAGGCCTTTGACTGGATACCATCCAACTTCCCCAAAGCCGCCTGACTACAAGGCTCTAACAAGAAAGTTCCGTAGTCCAGAACACTTCTAATTAGAGCATTATAGATCAGCTTTAAGGAATATGGATGAGCACCCCACCAAACACCCGAAAGACATCTCAGTAAGTTGATAGTACGCTCACATTTGCCACTGATATATTTTTGATCTAAAATGACACCTAGAAACTTGGCTTGTGCATCTACCGGTAATGGCATACTATTGTATTTAACGGTTATCGGAGGTGGTAGCCTTTTTCTAGTAAAAAGGACCACGGTACACTTAGGTACCGAAAGTTCTAATCCATTGGAATCCATCCAGACCTTTAGATGACATAATGCATTAGTCAAATCTTCACATGCATCATTTATATGTTTGTTAGATGTGTACAAAACTATATCATCAGCATATTGTAAAATATTAGCAGTACCCTGGAGAGACGCCTCTAAATCACTCGTATAAATGTTATACAGTAAAGGACTTAATACTGAGCCTTGTGGTAAACCCTTCCATAAAACTCGAGATGATGATCCTATTTTAATTAATCTTCCCGATAAGATGTTAATGATAAAATTGACAAGTAAAATAGGAACCTGTAAGGCCATTAATTTATTTTTTAAGATGGGTAAAATAACGTTATCGTAGGCTGATTTGATATCTAAAAATGAAGCAGTTAACGAATTATTCCGTGACATCGCAATTCGTATATCAGTGATGAGTACCCCGATGTTATCAATAGTGCCTTTACCCTTGCGAAACCCATACTGAGAGTTAGAAAGAAGCTTATTATGTTCAATATACCATTCTAATCGATTTTTTACTAAGTGTTCCGCTATTTTTGCTATTACAGAGGACAATGCAATAGGACGGTAAGATGTAATGTCCGAGGGGTCTTTATTCGGTTTCAAAATTGGCAACACTAATTGAGATTTCCACGACTTTGGAACGTTACCTGTCAACATGACATTATTAACCAATTGTAAATAATATTTTAGGCTATTGTCGCTAAGTTTGGAAAAGAAAATGTATGGAATGTTATCCTCTCCAGGAGCTGAATCCCGAAGATTAGACAATACTCCTTTAAGTTCTTCAAAGGAGAACGGGGCATTGAGACCGGATACGTTTGTGTCAGGTGGTAAATTACGTGGGTGTATAAGTTCCTCTTCAGGGACAAAAGGTGGTGCCAAACGGTCAAGAAATTCTGGACTACGGGATGGTGGAATCGTGGAGAAACTGGAGTCTGACATAGCACATCTGTATCTCTTAAGATTATTCCATACTACACTGGATGGTGTATTAGGAGAAATACTTGAGCAAAAACTTCGCCAGCCTAAGACACGTTTTTCTTTATATAATTTTTTTGTGCTATTCATGACTTCCATTAAATGTTCAAAGTTATTATTAGTCATTTCCTGGTTATATTTCTTCTCTGCCTCTTTCCTAGCCTTAGCTGCCTGGGTACATTCAGAATCCCACCAGGGGGGTGACCGAATGCCTCGAGAATGATTTTTCACTGGAAAAACTGAGTCTGCTGAATCTATTATTAGTTTAACTAAGGAATTAGAACAGGTTTCCTCATTTGAACCATCAATAGATGGTAGATTATTTAAGTTTTTGTCAACATTCTCAGTGAACATGTTCCAATTACTAGTGTCTGAATATTTATACTTTCTAGTGCTTTTAAATGTATTGTTTAATGATTCCTGACTGATTGTAGGTAAACTGATGATAATTGGGTAGTGATCACTGCCATGAGTTGAAGATAGTCTGTGCCAGGATAATTTGGATGCTAAGTTTGGAGTGGAAATAGCCAAATCTATAACACTTTTGCCTTCAGTAGGACTTGTCCGTCGAGTGGCTACACCAGTGTTAAGTATGCAAAGATTTTGCTCGTCCAAAATATCTAAGAGTAGCCTACCATATGAATAAGTTCGGGAACTACCCCAAGCAACATGCTGTGCATTGAAGTCACCAACAATAAGAAACGGTTTAGAAATCACTAATAGAATATTATGTAGTTCTTGAAAAATAGAAGCAGAAGGATCAGGTATATAAATGGATAGTATACATATATTATTTACAATAATAGCTATCAAAGAAAAAGTATCACTGTGGGAAGGAAGAGGAAATGGAGTGTAAGAGATAGAATTGTGAATGAGTAGGGCGTTTCCAGCATACCTATCTTGTCTGTCGACACGGAGACAAGAGTACCCATTCACTTTGAATGTGGAACCTGGTTCAAGCCAGGTCTCACATAAAGCAATAAGTGCTGGATTATATTTATTTATTAAATAAGTTAGCTCATTTCTTTTATTGCGTACACTGTGACAGTTCCACTGTAGAATGCTGTTCATTGGATTTTGATCCATGATTAGCAAAGGAGTTAGTTATAGATTCAATTATTGTGGCAGCGTGGTCCGGTTTTATAAGATTGGATTGACAGAGAGAGTTGATAAGATTAGTTATAATTTGAATAACATTAAGAGGATCACTTTCATTGTTGCTTGATGACTTCAAAGCACAGCCATTAGCGGGTGCAGGCATATCATAATCCCTAATTAGTGCCTGGTGTGCAGCATGATTATATTGATGAGTATAAGAGGGTTTGTAAGAAGATCTGGGTTTTAATGTTACTGTTTTTTTATAGGAAGTAGAAGGACTAAGAACTGTACGGTTAGCATTGGAAATAATATTGTGTTCATATCTAGGGACTGCCTTAGCGTTGAGAAC
Source organism: Idaea straminata (assembly GCA_951213275.1). Lineage (NCBI taxonomy): Eukaryota > Metazoa > Arthropoda > Insecta > Lepidoptera > Geometridae > Idaea > Idaea straminata. The sequence continues at coordinate 10,174,709 of OX577869.1, read as the reverse complement.
ATCTACATAAGACCTATGGACAGGTGGATGTAATTTAGTGGCCTCTAAATACGATATACAACTATTTGCCATTGTTTGTTTAATAGCTTTTTGTCTAGACAATTCTGGACAAGATTTGCTTGTTGCGAAATGCAGACCAGAGCAAAGGCAACAAGATGCACTTTCCTCTTCAGTTCTGCAATTTAGCCCATCATGATCTTGGCCACATTTATAACAGCGAGGCTTAGACCTGCACTGTGTTTTAGTATGGCCGAACCGGCAGCAGCTGTAACATTGTATTGTTGGGAAGGTGTACAGTTCAACAGGTATAGCATTGTAGCAAATGTAAATTCTCTTTGGTAAAGCTTGTCCATCAAATGTCAACACAACAGACTGAGAAGGCTTCCATGTAGGAGTATTATCAACAATAACTTTGTAATTTAACCGTCTAGCTTTCAGTATCTTACCACAACCTATAGGCAAATTGACATTTTCCAAAATTTCATCTATTGACCAATCCGATGGTATACCTTTCACTATTCCTATACGAGTAACATTAAAAGATGGTATGAAGGCTTTGAATTTATGTTCGGTTAAGAAAGGGTGTTTTAAAAAGTTATTAGCATCAGTATGAGTCGAGAAAGAGAGGGACATTCGGTTGCGTCCAACTCTTTTTATGCTACCATTAATAATATTATTAAAATTGTATTTTTTAACAAACCTCCCAAATGCCATGGGATGCAATGTATAGCCATCATTATTATCTACAACTTTTTGAACATGGACTATATAAGGACTGCTGTCTGATGGTTCATACTCTGTGCGGCCAACAAAAATAGGGTGTGGTTGAGGCTGATCGACTGTCATAGGGGCAGATGTGGATGTGGTTGCGACCGGGGAGACAACAACGCCTGCTTGAGCAGGAGCTGCTATCATTGACTGTTCATGATTGTTAGCATTCTTACTTGATTTTTCTTGAATAGTATCACTATCAGAGTTGCAATTGCAAATAAATTCATGCTTAGCTTCCAAATCTTTGGCTTTACAGAATTTTCGTTTGCGTTTGTTACAAGTTTTGCAATTTTTTTTATGCGGTTTAGCGCGTTTAAGCGATTTGGTGGTGGATTCTGAGACAGCCAACATGCCCCGCCTGAAGTACGATGATCCATCAGATTCCATCCCGGATTCATTCGTGGATGAAACCGTGACATTATATGCTACTGCGGGAGGACTATGGCCAGAGCCAGGGTCCTCCACTTTGCCGCCGCCGCCGGGGTCCGGCGGCCTCATCGTATTTACAACTATATATACTTAAAAAAACTTACCTACTCGTCGATATATACAAACTACACTAAAAATATATACAAAATAAACCTTCCTGACAACTTTTAACTCAATTAATTAATTTTAAAAATTTTAGCTTTGAAGATCCCGCCTTTTCGCTCCGAATGCTTCCCGCCTTTTTTTTTCTTTTACAATCTTGTTTAATGTCGCTTAAGATTTTTGCCTCTGTGGTCGTCAATGTACCACAGATGAATGACTCATCCTGCTACGATATGGCAAGAATTGCCGCACGACATTAACTTTGACAGCAAACTAAATTGACATTGGCTGTTAAGTAATAAAAAACTTGTCTATGAAAACTAAGAATGTTAAATAGGGTATAGTCTTCGTTAGGAAACTCGAAAATCTATCTATCGGTACGACTTTGGAAACATTTATTAATCAAAAATCTTTTAAAATATTGCCGAAAGCCTGCTTACTTACTTTGAAAAACATTTTCTTCCCAAATATTTTCTAGGCACTTTTACTAAATTTAACTTTCACCAACTGAGAGCAAATCAAAGTTACCACCACTTTAAATAGACATTTTCTGTAAGTTACCTATTTTTTTTCATAGACCTCTCACTCGTTTTCAATTTCACGCTCTAGTGAACAAACGCATAGATGAAAGTGAAAGTTGGAGGTAAGTATTATTTTCTATTTGGGATATCTCTATGTATTTGGCTACCTATTTACCAAAAAGTTTAATGTACCTAGTATGCGAGGAACCTTGTAATAAAATTAGGTTTTCAACTATTTACGTTTAGTTAAAGTTAAATTTTAGTCACGTTAAATTATTTTCTTTACTCATACTTGGAAAGTAGGTCTGAAAGTGCCTGAGGAGCGTGTTGAAAGTAAAATTTTCAGCCCTAGGGAGAATCGCTTTTACTGACAGCTGTCAAGTCAAATGATGGCTTCGTACGGCTTGTTCATATAGCCATTTGCCAGTATCAGTATCATTAATTACACATTATGAACTTCAAAAATCTAACCTCATTGCTTTAGGTACATAAGTAACACCAAAGAATAACTAGTATGACTTCGAACGGCTTGTTTTTTTTTTAACAATTTTAATCGTTTTAATTAGTGGTTTCTTTTGTAATTTTATTATGTTTTTGTGTTTAGCTTAATTGTAGTTTTTCATCTATGATTGTGTAGTGAGTAGTGTATTGTGTTTAAATAACACTGCAAAAACTGTAATTTAAAACAACGGAGTTCGCGTCATTCCTCACTCAGTATTCGATTAACTCAATTAAAATATTTTGGGTAAGTACCAATTTATTGAAGTATTGAATACAAATAGCAAATACTACAAAACACTATACGCCTCTTTGATCCCAACCCCAACCTTGTAAGAGGATCAGGTAGTAAAGAGTCTATCATTCACTCTCGTTATTATAAAGAATTTAATATTAATGATATTAATATCAATTTATTCGTAATTAAAAGCACAGTGTTCACCTCGGGTAAAAAACTTATTTGGTCCCTTAAACTCTGTCTCGGGTCTAAATAAGTTACTTTCACCCCTAGGGTAACAATATATTATTAGGCTAATAATATTGCAACACAGCTGTGTCGGAAAAAGATTTTTTTTTAAATTGACCATAAACCAGAAACAAACAGAAACAATGACCTATTTTCAAAAACTCTACAGGTGGCGCTAGAATAGCGCCGCCATTATTATCCGCTGTCAAATGTCCACCTGACAGCCAATAAAAATTGAGATTTTTGAAATTATCGGGAAGTTGTCGTGTTCTAACAGAAATCTCATTGATTTGGAGGCAATTAATTTTTGTTCTAGCGTTGTATTATGGCTCAAAATATCAATCCACATTACGCATCGTCGTCTAATCCCGCTAAACAAAACGAGGACACTATAAAACTAAAAGACAATCATGCTGTGAGTAAACGGTGAGTGTGTTTTTGTCCACCTCTTACATTTGCCACAAATCTTACTTTTTATTCATTATTTTGCAACTTTACACAGCAATGATAACCAAATAAACACGTAGGGTTTATTCTAAGCCATAATGTTACATACTAATCGTTGATTTCTTAAAAAATATGATTTTGCATTTTACGTGTCAACTGTGTTTTTTGTTTGTAAAATCGATTTGTCTGTCTCGATTATTTTGTAAAACCATACCAACTTTAGACCTAACCAACATTTACCCTTTCTATGAATCAGGAACAATCTAAACGTAATATTACGTGAGTAACTCTCCCGCCCTTTTAACTGACGTAGCTATTTCTTCAGTTTGCAGAAAGAGCTAATGGAGCTGATGCGATGCGCAGATAAAGGGATATCTGCATTCCCCGAGAGCGAGAACCTTTTCAAATGGATCGGAACCATCAACGGACCATTGGAAACTGTCTATTCCGGTCATAAGTATAAATTATCACTTGAGTTCCCGAATTCGTATCCATACGCGCCTCCAGTGGTCAAGTTTATAACACCATGCTTCCATCCCAACGTAGATACTAATGGGTATATATGCCTAGATATTTTAAAAGATAAGTGGACGGCCCTGTATGATGTTCGCACGATACTGCTATCCATACAGAGTCTCCTCGCGGAACCTAACACGCAGAGTCCTCTGAACCAGCATGCATCGTACCTATGGTCTAACCAACCCGCTTATCAGAAATATTTAGACGAATTCTATAATAAACACAAAGACTCATAATCTGTTAGATGAATTGAGTTTTATTGTACGAATGAGTGTTTTAATAAGTATTGGGGTGATGAAGGCTTCACCAGATAGATATTATGACTCTTGATAAAAACATGCTAGCTTATTAGGTCATTCGCATTTGCCACCACCACTAATGTCTCCAATGGTGACAAACGGTTTTTTTAACTAAAGCATTATGATGAAATCTATGGCTTAGTTTGCCCTGGACATTGGCCAGCTAATTTCTATAGATATGGGTGATACAGGTGTTTGACTAGCCAATTCCATCAAATACATGTCTCAAGCATTACGGTGAATAGTATTGTTTAAAAAGTTGCTAATGCAATACATAATGTTGTTAAAAAAATTGAATATTCTAATTTGTCACCTACCCGGTGATATTTCCTGTTGTGACAAACATTAAAAAATATAACTTTCTGATAATATTGAGTGTTAAATATGCGTCAAGTCTGGTGGAGTCTTTCATCAATTATGTTTTTTTGATAATATTTTGCTAATGATGTAAATATTTTTCTAATTTTGTGACCATTAAATTGTTTTCTGTATGTGAGTCACCCCATTGTTTGTAAAGTAAAAAAATCATTGACAAATATAATTTTTCTTTAGTGCAATTTCAGGTCTTGTTTTATTATATAAAAAACCTATGTAATCCAGTTGCCACCGCCGCCATTAATTTAACAATTATTTAATTGGTATGTAGATAAGCATAGTTTCTGGCATGTACCTTGAGCGCTGAGTTGCACATCATAGGATTTTAAATATTTGTGCCTAAAAGTAATAAAACACTAAATGTAATTATTGTCAAAAAAACGTTTATTTAAAGCTTAAATAATAATTGTTAATAACATTTGTACAATTTAATCAAGCTGTCATAATGCTAAAGTTTGTACTAAGTTTATATCAGCTGTGGCATAAGTAGATAAGTAATTAAAATTTTATTTTTCTTATTAACTTTTCTATAAAAATAGAATGACATCAATTAAACAATTATTTCATTGCGAAAAAGGGGTTCGTGCAGCTGTTATGTTAATTATTTTGACCCTTGCTGAAGAGGAGGTAGGTAGAAAAGGTCATTGACTTGAAGTTCTCTAACAACTTTTAGTTTTTATTTGTTTTTGCTGATTATAAAATACATATCTACATCTTTAGCATAAAAACTACAAAATCGATAGTATATCTAATTAAAATTGTTGTAGTACCTACATGGCCACAATATAATTTCACCAATTTTTACAATAATTTACTATTTATTGCTATTTTATTTTATTTTATTATATCTATTTATCAGTTAGGTAATTGCTATACTAGAAATTAATACAGATTTACCTAAAATCTGCATTAATTTCTAGTAGAAATAAAACTAATAAGTACACTTAATATGGCTAGGGTTAATATGAATAGACTTAATATGGATACTATTTACAGAAAACATGTTATAATATTATATTTCAAGTAGCCCAACTAGGTAGGTACATAATTGGCGTGACGAGCCTTAAGCACTGAGGTCCAACAGTGCCTCCGGAACTCAGCGTGCTCAAGATTCGTGATGGGAAGTTTACTCGTCACCGTCAGGAATTATTGTGGTGAGCACAAGACGATAGCCAATGCGAGCCATTGGCCGTTCAGTCACCCAAAAAAAACCAGTGTGTTCGTGTCTCGTAACAAGATCTGTACCTAACTCTTAGATGAAGGTACTTCTATCTTCCCCTAAAGTATAGAAAATGAGGATCATGGGATGTGAATATTTCCGAAATATTTTAAATAAATATAACAGGACATTCCACACATCGCTATCTAGTCCCAAGCTAAGCAACTAGATTTGTGTTATGGGTGCTAGACAACGGATATACTACTTATATACTTTTCATTTGTAAATATATACTTATAATACATAGAAACAACCAGACCACAGACAAATCTAAGCATAAATCTTTGCCTGAGGCGGGAATCGAAACCTTGTGTTTGGCAGACCGGCATGGTGACCATTGTGCCAATTGGGTGGTCATTGTTTTCGGGGATATTTGACACGGAAATTCCCATTGTTCCCATTCGGGGGCAGAGGAGAAGTACTCTTACAAATTATTTTGTTATCCAAAGACATCGCCAATGCCTTTACTGATGCCCCTCTGAATGTTCCTTATGACTCCTTCTTTGTTTTCGTATCGAAGTCCCCCTTTCCCGAGACTGTAAGGGGGCTTGTCGTCCGTCTGTAGGTAGTACGTGCCGCGCGTCGAGGGGGGGCAGCTGTAGCCCATTAACCTGAGGATAAAAATGTATATTTATATTTAAAAGCTGTACGCGTGGAAGTTTTGTTTTATACAGGGTGAATTTTTACATGGGCCTTCAGAGGTGTATCCTAAATTATAAGTAATAGCGAATAATGCTGAAAACAGTTGCGTGCCGATACGATTTTGACAAAAATTTAAATTACATAATTTTTTTTAAACCTAGCCAAGAATAGAATCTGTTGATTTTCCAAAAAAATAATATTGCTATATTTTTATACCAATCGATAGTGTTGCTGATAGAGATAGATAGATAGATAGATAAACACTTTATTGCACCATAAAAACAACGCAAAATGATTACATATAACAAAATTAAAATTAATTCTAACTTAAGTAACTACCTATATGCTAAAAGAAAATTCATATTTAATACCTTACAATATGGCACAATGGGCGGCCTTATCGCTAAAAGCGATCTCTTCCAGGCAACCTTTGGATGGACAAGAATTAAGGAAGGGGATGGGTGGGTTGTTCATAACGCGATAGAAATATAAGGAGGATAATACTAAATAGATATTAAAATAATATATAACATAAAATAATAAATACTAAAATACATAAATAATAAAATATATTAATATATAAATTGTAATAAAAAAAAAATACATACCAACACATAAATATATACGTACAATGAAACAATATCAATTCTTGGAAACAAACATAGTATGAGAAATCAATAGAATTATTTTTGTTAAACTTTTTTATATTTGAAATACTTAGCTATAATACTGACCTAACATCATTAGAGCACCGTCCTTCCCGGAAGTCGTCATCGGTGTTGCAAGCGATGGCGGGGAACGCGTCCGGTGTGACCACAGACTCAGCGTACAGCGCGTTGACGCGTCCGTGGCTGCACGACTGGGAGGAACAGCCCGGTTGATGGGATCCGAAGTTCGGGTAAAAATCTACGTGACCTGGTGAATAGACGAGTTAATGTTAACTACATTGCTTAGCTATGGTAAGTCTGGATGGAAGACGAGTGTTGGCTGCGGCTTCTTTAAGGTGGGCTCCTTGTGATTGTTGTTATCTACACTAAGGGTAATAAGGGCCACCTGCTATCTTAATTAAAAACTAATATTTCGTAAACACAGGGAAAACTACAAAATAGGCATTTGTTTATTTTCTTGTCTATTTTGTCACTAAAATCAAGGTTTTTAAAAAACATTTTAGTTGCCCTTATTACTCGAATGTACAGTCGGCTGCATAATTGCAGCCCTCGGTAGAGTTAAAAAATTACTATTATTAGAATTTTTTCATTTTAATAATTTTTGTTTGATTAATTGATGAGTTAGAAGACTTTAAACTTCAACTAAAGCAGATGTCTAGAATCTTGCTCGTGTTGAAAACATTCTTATAACAGCCGTTTTGGAGCTCTACGGTGAGTCTGCAATTATGCAGCCGACCGTACCTTAAATAATGTTATTAAAAACAGGATTATAATACCTATTTTAAAAATATTAATAAATAAAAAGGTTTTTAAAAAACCTTAGGTACCTACTATAATAAGGCAAGATATTTTTGTTCTTTTTGTTTAAGTAAGTAAGAACTTACCAACTTTCTCATCCAATCCGAAGACGCCGTTATCCGAGTGAATGACATCAACGAAGTCTGCGTCTGTCTTTCTCAACCTAAGATCGACCGGGATGTCCGCGAAGCATGGTCCGGCCGGATCTAGACCGGATATACGTCCGATGTTGTATCCGGTCAGGTTTTGGAACGTCTTCCCGGTGAACCCGGCGATGTGAGAGCCGAGGCTGTGGCCGATCAGGTGAATCGATTTAGGATCTTGACCCTCTGAAAAAATCAGGGAAAAAGGTACCTAAGTAAATAAATAGGTAAAAAAGTGATAATAACGGATCCCCTAATCCCAACAAGTCTATTATCCAAAAATTAAATAAATAAATAAATATAAATAAATAAATATTGCAGGACATTCCACACATCGCCATCTAGCCCCAAGCTAAGTAACTATACTTGTGTTATGGGTGCTAGACAACGGATATACTACATGTATACTTTTCTTTTGTAAATATATACTTATAATACATAGAAACAACCAGACCACAGACAAATATCTAAGCATAAATACTTGTCTGAAGCGGGAATCGAACCCGCAACCCTGTGTTTGGCAGTCCGGCATGGTGACCATTGTGCCAACTGGGTCGTCAATTTAGTGGTGTAGTTTTAGTTTTTGCCAATCGGGCCAATTTCAGCATTTTCTCTATCTCTTATAATTTAGGAAATAGGTCTGAAGGCCTGTTCCAGAAATCTCATGTACGTATAGCTGTTACTTTAAAATTTAATGTTAAATCCCTTTGGATTTATGAACAACTTAGGTGAGGATTCCCATTTGCCACCATAAAATTGTCAATGTTTGAATAATTATACAAAATTAATTAAATGCAGTACGCATTTAACGTTTGAACGCATTAATCTTGAAAAAAAATACATAAATACCTAACCTATAGTATATTTAAGGAAAAAGTTCAGATTCCCGTCTTACGCAGGTAAAACCGCGTGGAGCAGCTAGTACTAATATATATATCTTGATTCTAATGACATAAATGTTCTGTTTACATATAGCTTCGCTGTGGAATCCAACTATTTCATCCATTAGCATGCTTCAATTTAATGATTGCATGCAATAATGACAGCAATTTATCGAGTGTAGGTAAATAAGGCTTGTCTAGGCGAGGCACGTTTAACTAGGTAATATCAGTGACGTTGTTTGTTTGGAAGAACGCAAGCTAGTGGAATATCTACGTCAAATCAAATCAAATATCTTTATTTACCACAAAAAAACTATAAAATAACAATTATGCGTATCTACCTCTTGCGTTAGTTGGAAAACTGTCTTGCAAAAGGTAGGTTCTTCCAGAAAAAAAAGGAAATTCATAAAATTGCCACTTACTCAAAATGATTATAAAATAGATTGTAAAATAAAAAAACAGGTGCATGTATGTGTAGCGTAGGTGTACTTGTATGTTTGTTGTGTTGGGCCAGGAGCTGCCCACGTCACCCCAGTGTCTTAAGACTCTACATAGGTACAGTCACTGCGAAAAACGTTTCATCGAATTTTGTTTCTATGAATACTTATTATCGATATCTCTATACGACGACGCCTTATTAAATCGACTTATTGCTACTGCGATGTTACGTTATATCGTAAAACTATACTTCGAACGATTTTACTGCGACAATACCATACTTGTTCGGCTCTCGGGTGATAGCTTGCCGGACACGGTTGAAGGCAAGGCAAATAAGTGATCCATCGTTTAGCTGTTTCATCTATAAATATCCTCTAAATCAACTTATACCTAGAATGAAAGAAAAAGAGACGTACTCTTGGACCCATTGAAATCTGGTAAACTATATTAGATACTTCTATAAAATTGTAGTAAACTTATTAAGTCAAAATCCAACAAAAAGAACCTAAGTAAACTATGAAAAACAGCGGCCGTTCGCGTTCTTGCTCTACGTGCTACGAGTATCAAAGTCAAAGTCAAAAATCTTTATTCCTTTCAATGCTTAATACCTAGGTATAAGATCACATAGACACGTCTTAAAAAACTAAGTTAGGATGTGTGCCTTCGGAACGCGCCCACCAATGAGAAGAAGGCACAAGAAACTCATGGGGATTTTTTTTTCATGTGATCACGCTCACAAAGGTCAATATTACAAATGTTTGAAAGTATTATTTGAAATAGAGCAATTAAAGTCACGTCCAAGGGTTGTTATCATTAAGGTAAGACGAAGTATCATAGTACGCCTTACTGCACAATTTATGCTTTATAAAAGTTTTGAACCTGTTAATGGACATGTCATATACATCTTTAGGTAATTTATTATAATAGAGCGCACATGTATTATTAAACGACCTGTTTATTTTCCGGAGCCTACTACCGGGCACGGTCAGTTCATCCTTATTTCTTAAGTTGAAATTATGAATATCGCTATTTTTACGAAAAATATCAGGATTTTTGTGAACGTATAGCAAGTTTTCGTAGATATATTGTGAATAGAGCGTTAATATATTGATCTCTTTAAATTTTTCCCTAAGTCCTAAGTATCCATTTTGCAGCTATTATTTATCCCGCAAAATGGATTTTACCCTTACCCTTATGAATGTTACCCTTTCTGGTCCCAAACCAGAAAGGGGACCATCGCAAGGCATATCTAGTTAAAAAAATAAATAAAAAAATTAGGTCTACCTACTAAATTCATAGTTGTGTTCGCATGATTCGATCTATAATAATAATAATACTTAGGCATCGTAATCGTCTGGTGAATTAATAGGTATTTACAGTGTTGTCCACGCGATGTGACTGTTTAAATAGATTTAATTAACTGCAAATGTAGAAGACATGAGGAAACCACAGAGTTATTTGTGAACATTAATTTTTATTGAACGATTATTGCGTATTTCTTTATTTCCGAGAGTAAAAATATATTATTTCACATTTAATTTTATGATTTTTACATCATAAAACTGTACCTGCATTAAAATAAATAATTGAATACTATAAAATAAAACATATTATATTAGTACCTACAGATTACATTCATTCGTAGGTATGCGAGAGAGGAAATACAACAGAACCCGGATATAATAATCCGACGTAGGCAGCCATGGCGTCTTATATGGCTAACATAGCGAAAATAGAAAAATAAAAAACAATCAATCTTTAATTGCTCTTAAAGCAATGTCCTTTTTGGGGACAATTAGGAAAAAAATTAAATAAAAAAAAACAATTGTCATTGTCACCCCTGGGGACGAATGGGAATGACCGTACAAATGTAATGCCCTGTTTATTTCCTGACTTTTTAAATTTTGATAAAAGCAGTTGATATAAAAAATCATGCATTGATTTGATTAACAATTTTAGACATAAATAAGCGACATGCGTTAGCTACCACAGCAACCATAGCGGTGTTTTGTAAGTTATTTGACACGGGATATATAATAAGAAAGCATTGATGGTAACCATAGCAACGATAATACGTTGCTATGGTTACCTTGTCAATAACGGAAATTGAGCGATGACGTCACACTTTTTTGTGAATACCGGTGTTCATCGACTTATAAGGCGTTATTACAAAACCCTATTTTATGTTTTGTTTGTCTGTACTCACTCTGGACCAAAGCAGCCAGCACCTCTCCCAGCCTGTTCCCAATGAACCTGACGAACACAGTGGCGCGGAGGTAGAACCACGCGATCAGGGAGCTGGAGTCCAGACCCAGGATGTTGTACTCACCTGGAGGCGAAACACTAAGGGTTTTAATTATACCTAGGTACTTAACAAGATAATCTTAACTTCAGTAACAACTGTGTTTTGATGAAGGATGAAGGTCTTAGTAAAGCCTGAAAGTATTTCAAAGAATACCTTCAAATATTTGTAATCTTGACTTTGTAAGCGTGATCACAAAAAACCCGATGAGTTTCTTGTGCCTTCTTCTCATTGGTGAGTGCGTTCCGAAGTAAGTTTTTAAGACGCTTCTAAATGATTACATGCAAATTGTATGATTTCAAATCATTTCCAAATGAATAAAGAGTTTTATGATGATAATAGGCCTTTGGTCAGCAGTGGGACAATCCAGGCTAATAAAAAAAAATCTAATTCTGGGCGACATGAATATTTTGACTAACGACTAATTTTCAACGAAATAATTAACAATTTAAGTTATGAATCGTCTATGCTGCTGCATAGTGCATAGCTAGGTGGAGTAAGAAATATTATTTGTATCATTTATAATCACATACTTAAGTTATTAATAATTCAGATTACCTGTAGTGCGACACTTTTCATATAGCAAACGCTATTGTCACTTTTGCGTAAATGCGGAAACTGTATGGAAAGAAGCTTCGAATAACGTCCGTAAGGCCTCTTACGGACTTTCAAACCAAGTAGGTATATTATAAGTAGGCAATTTCTACATTCGTTTCCAACAGGAAAAACTCACTCTCCGGGCTCCGATAGTCCTTTATGTTTATAATTATGTTATTGACTAACCTTTAGCAAGGAAAGCTTCGCTAAGGTTACCGAAGTTAGATTTCATGGGGTTGTCAGTGAAGCCGTGCATGTAGATGATGAGGTTGTTGCGAGGGTTGTACTGCGGGACGGCTGGGATAAGGGCCGCGGCGTTGCTCAGGTTGAATGTTATGCTTATCTGTCTGGAATTATATATTGAAACAGTGTGTAAAGACGGAGTAAGCCTGCTGTTCCCATTGACGGTGTACCTGTTAATGGGGACTCAATAAAATAATTAAGATTTATCCCTGTCGTCACCATTGAAGGCTTTTCGTTATGACGACGCTGCAAAGGGTGCTCACTGGCTCAGATAATTAATTCAAAACAATCTCTATACATATAAAACGCTTTGTCCTGAAAAACTGACTAACCGCCCGCTAAACGTAGAGACCTGAAATTTGGAGGGGTAATTGCGGGCAAAAACAAATTAAAAGAAAATCTCAATCAGACTTGTTTTCTAAGTCGGTTAAATACTTACGAAGATCTAAACTGTAGGTTGAGGCCGTTGAGATCGGGTTCCACTACACCAGACACCGGTTCGTAGAATACTCCTACTATTTTTTTTGCGTTTTCACCTGGAAACCGAGAAAATTTAACAAAACTTTACGCAATTACTAATCTAGAATCTATTTCATTATTATTACAGTCATTCCCAATTGTCCCCAAATCGATGCTACTTTGAGGACAAATGGGAAATTTAATAAATATTAATATCAATTGTCACCGCTGGGCTTTAGGTAGGTACTCTTCAGACCTATTTTTATGACGTTTAGGTACACATCAAAATAGAAAAATATTAAAAAAATCTATCACAACCACATAAAACGTATCACGTAAAACCATCTATCTATTTATCATAAAATCTATAATTAAGAGTCAAGTGTTTTACTGTGTATTATTGCTTTTCCTGTCTATGAACTTCAAAAATACTGCGAACTTTTTCTCCAGTAGAACATAGTAACTCAATGGTTGCATAATTTTGTGACTTACATTGACTATTCCCAATGAAAGTGATCGTCTCGTCAATGGGGTGCTTCGCAGCCAGGACTTCCTTGCCGATAGCTCGACCTGTCTCATCCAAGGCTTTGTTGATGTCCAGAGCCGTGGCTGTCGCGAACCAGAGAGCCACGGCTGGGAGGAGGTGGAAGTTCCATAGTGTCTGGTGGATAATGATTTAAATAAATCTATGGGTCGGTAGGATCTATGTTAATAATATATTACAGAAAGGTAAAGTACTAACTAGCTTTCTATCTGCAAAATAATTGATAAAAAATAATGAATATTTTGCAGATAGAAAGGTAGATTGTAGAGATGTGAAATAAGCTACTATTTATCTCGATAACATTAAAATTTTAAAAAAGGTTTTTTTTTTACTTTAGACTCTGATTTTTTATCAATTATCATTCCTTTTTGTCGCCGCTGTCCACATGGCTCCATCCACGTGGATCTGGATAAGTTACAACCGGGATTTATTAAATCTTCTAATTTTTCCCCATAGTTAACCTTTCTTTGAGGGCAAATGGGAAATTTGTGGTTTAGATAAAGTTGCGGTTTTGACGTGATAACGTCTATTAAATTGGTGGAACACCTGAAGTCACACAAAAGTGTCATGGTAATATTGTGTGACGTCATGCGTCATGTTCCGGTAACATGACGCGTCCGTTCCCGTTAGGAAACAAGAGTATTTAATAATAATATCGCTATGGTGACGAGTGCCGAATAGAAGACTTATATAAACGGAAAAAAGTCAAAATTAATAAAAAAAAAACAAAAAATATAGTTACTAATAAAATAGAATAACATTTTTTTTTTAATTTTTCTTCGTTTTTTATAACTATCACGTAAAATTATCGTCCGTAAACCGACTTTACAGACAACCATTTTTTTTTCTTAAAAAGGTTGAAAAATCCATAATTTACGTAGCTTCGTAATAAATTAATGCACGAGTAAAGTAGATAATTATACTTACCTACATATTGCCATTTTAACTACGACCTTGACCATGCAAATCATAAATCATAGCGTTACCTAAGTATTATTCATGGCGACGGTGGACAAGTTTCCAAATGTGGATATGGTCACTGACAATGTCAGTGTCGACTGCATAGGTCATTAGGGTTCCGTAGGTACCTCTGAAGGTAAAAAAAGAAATCCCTATAAGATCACTCTCTTGTCCGTCTGTCTGTCGGTGTTTCACCACCTATTTTCTCAGGAACGGGTACTAGATACTGAGGTCTATTATTAGGTATAAACAATCAAGGTCCTAAGAAAACACGATAGATGGGCTTTAGATTTTCGCAAAAACTTGTAAGTTAGTACTTACTACTTATACCAAAATTGAAATTTTAAAATTCTTTACATTTTGTTTTCGTGATTAACTTGTTATTTCCAAACTTCAGATTTATTTTCTTTTTTTTTTTTTTTTACAAAGTTTTGGAGATCTCATATTTATGCATTTATGAGAGATTTACTGTATCACACGTGACAATTCCACGGGTTTGGCAAGTGACCTTACCTTAGTTTCTTCCTAACACAGAATTACCGTACAAGTTTAAAATTTTCCATATCACCATTATAATAATAATAATATTTTGACGACATTATTCAAGGGCACGCCATCAAAACTATTAAATTTGATAAAAAAATTATGTAAATTATCTACATGTAGTTACATTATTTTAATATTATTATTACGAATGAATTTAGTGTTATTTTTTAAACATATTCCAAACCAGTTTATAGCAGTAGGTACCTACAAAAAGTTAATTTTAGCAATAGCGATCCGTCCTGATTTCGCAGGGAGAGGAAATATTTCGCCTCTACATTTTTTTATGACAAAACCTTATGAATATCCGTTCACTGTGTTTATCGCATTCTCTATTTATTTTATTGGAAATAAAAAATAGCAATGTCTGCTGTTAATTTTCTGTGTAAAAGATTTATTATTTAGCAGATTTTTGTCGTCTACCACCCTTGTGTTAAAGACATCATGGGAATGTCAATTACATAGCATGATAATTTTGAGAATGACATATTTTATAGGTACAATCAACGTTCAAAAGTACACCGGCACCGAAACGTTTACAATCCTGTGCAGCACTATTTGAACATAATAACAACGTAACCTGTAGATCAAACCCACGTCGGTTGGTGTAGCGGGTGGCGGCTTATACCACTCACACAACTAAACACATAGCTAACATGTTGAAAATAATAATCACACTGAGTACTTTTAATTCAAGTATTTATGTTTGTGTGTAACTGTGTTTGTGTATATTAGAAGAAGGCCGTAAGTCCAATACTTATTAATAGTATTATAATTGCAAACTGATAGTGGACTTATAACGCATACTGTACCTACGTTTCGAAAATTAAATTACTTTTACCCCTATGAGTTTCTTATGGCTTCTTCTCGTTGGAGGGCGCGTCCCGATGTTGCACATCCTACCTTCCTTTTTAAGACGTTTGCAAGTGGTCAATTGATTTTATGACAATGAAAAATGCGACTTTTTGCAAAAAAAAATAAGTTATATATTTTTAGAAGAAAGTACAGTGGAAGCGTATTGGTATTATAACGACCAATTAAAATTCTGTTATGTACAGCAGTAATATTTTAAGAGAAAATATTTTTTGTTTGTTTGTAACGAATAGGCTCCGAAATACTAGACCAATTTTGATGAAACACAGTATGAGGATACATTGAATCCTTGATGTATCCTCGAGTATTCATAGGCTTTGTATCCCGATATTCTTAGGGAATCAGGATTAATCCGAGGTAAAACCGTGGTGTGCTATTAGTATGTTATTTAATGTATACCTTATCACTATCACGTTTTTGTTTCTTTATTTATATAAAAAACAACCTGGTTTAATTGGTTCAAAATTATATTTTACTAGCAGCGCTCCGCGGTTTCACCCCCGTAACTCCTGATCCCGTGGGAATTTTGGGATAAAAAGTAGCCTATAGCCTTCGTCGATAAATGGACTATCCAACACAAAACGATTTTTTCAATTCGAACCAGTAGTTTCTGAGATTAGCGCGTTGAAACAAACAAACAAACTCTTCAGCTTAATAATATTAGTATAGATTTATATAATTTATTTCGTTAAGTTATCTATTTTTTATCACAGTTGCTCATAAAGTGGATCTTATTATACCGCTTTTAGGCTCATAATCCAACGTATTACACACGCGTGCGTTATGCATTACTTATGATACAACTAGTGCTATAAAGTTGTCCCGATAAGTTAATAGGAAAGGGTACCGGGCGCTCTCTCCATACAAACGTAGTCGACTGTTTCCTCCCTGGATAATGACACTAGAGCAAATATTTTTGTTGCATAAAACTTATAACCGCCATGATCTGACCATGCACCTTATGTTTCGTTTTTTTTAATCTTAATTTCTATGATAATTAGAAAATGAAAAAAACCAAAACATAGGTGCATAGTCATGACAGTTATAGGTTTTATTTTTAGGTGCATTCTCTATTTTTTTTACATTCATTACACTTTCTGACGAATTTAGCGTTACTTACGTTGTGTTTGGTTTTTGCAAATGACTCTAGACATTTTGAAACGTAATAGGTAGCTACACCTTCCGCAGATAGAGATACTATGTAGGTACTTGTTTTGAATACAATACTAAGTATGTCGCAAGGCATGGGAAAATATGTAACAACGGCAGTACGAAGACCTGATCACCTTCATTTAGTCTTGATCGTCTACATCCTTGTAAACAAACTATTATTGATATCTTTTAGGAATTTTACAGTATTCATTATAAATTATTATAATTCTAACCTTACTATTATTAGTTTACTAGCAACGGCCCGTGGTTTCTATCGAGTTCCGATATAGAGTAGGTACCTACTTATAACTTATTTTTTATTACAGTTGCTCATAAAGTGGATCTTATTCAACGGCTTTTACGCCCGAATACTGAAAAGCTACTTAATCTTAAGCGGCGTTTAAATTGATATTTAAGCGTAGGCTTCAATAGTAAGCATACACTTAACTTAAATTTAAACACCACTTAAAATTAAGTAGCCTTTCAGTATTCGGGCATTAGGCTCGTAATCCAACATATTATGCACGCGTGCGTTTTACATTGCCAACCTAGTGCTGTAAAGTTATCCCGATAGGTTAAATACGTATCTTACTGCTAATTACATACTGTTTTGATGTATAAAAAGGTAGGTACGAAAGAGTTTTTTAGCAAGCAAAAATGGTTGTCTCTAAAGTCGGTTTACGAACGAAAATTTTACGTGATAATGACTTAGAAAACGATTAAAAATTGAGTTGTTTATTTTTTCTTTTTTTTTTCTTTACTTAAATATATTGTTTTTCCGTACCATTGTATTTTGTTCTTAATCCCCGACGCAAAAACAAATAGAAAAAACCCTAAAAAATATTGTATGTCAGACAAGGCTGTATAGGTTAAAAGTCTTTAGCCTGGCCTTTTCGGAGCATAATTAACAAAAAATATTGCCTTAAAAAAATGTAAACATAGACATATCACAAATATTTTGTTAATTATTATTTTGTTTTCTTTTCAAGTCTTTTCTTTTATTCGCAACTGTGATAAAAAACGTCGTACGATATACGTGTGGAATTGATATTTGCATCTTGGCTTCTTTAACACGCTGGCTACCGCTCGCGCGTCATAAACCGCCTCTATGCAAAGATCAATTTACCACACTTATATCGTAATGTACTATTACAGGATTCAATATAATATGTTCATAGCGAGTTTTAATGCACGACTAATGACGGAAAAGAAAAATGTCCAATTAGAGTTTTCGTCCAATCATAAAAATGTCCAACTGTAGAAATGTCCAAACATAATCAACGAGATCGTTCCAGTAGTTTCAGAATCATTATCTATAACATAAGCCAACAACAACAATTTGTTCCAGATAGTTATAATAAATCGATAAAACTAACTAGATCCAATAAAAATATAACCGGGATTCATATTTATAATTTTTCATGCTTAATAAATACCTATTTTCCTCGTGATTTTTCACTGTGAAATTCCCATTTACCTCCATTCAGATGTCATTTAGGGGAAGATGGGAATAGCCCTATTGGTTACTTTTTTTAAATTAAATAATAAAGGCATACTTAAACTATTGAAATTATATTAACTATTAAATTTTATTTACCTATATTTTGGGTTGAAAGCTATAGGTACCTTATATTTTTTTTAAAAGATAAGTATAACGTAATCTAAGAATAATATGATTAACGTAGGTACCTACTTGGTTAAACCTGAAACCTCTAAGTTTAGGAACATGACATTTTTTGCCCTAGCTTGTCAATATATGCAGTTTATCCCAATAAGGTGAAAGGGTACCGGTGCTCTCTCTCAATCTCTCTAAATCTTAATTTCTATGATAATTAGAAAATGAAAAAACCAAAACATAGGGGCATAGTCATGGCAGTTATAGGTTTTATGGCACAAAAATATTTGTGCTAGTGTCATTATCCAGGGAGAAAACAGTCGACTACGTTTGTATGGAGAGAGCCCCCGGTACCCTTCCTCTTAATTTTAAAAAAACTTTACCACAGGTACCTTTTGTTATTTTTATTATCATGGTTTATTTGTAAATTAGCAATATACGTCTATTTATTATTTTTAACTAGCTGCGCCCCGCGGTTTCACCCGCTTAAGTCCCGATCCCGTGGAAATGTCGGGATAAAAAGAAGCCCATGTGTGAATCCAGGGCTCCAGCTATCTAGATACCGAGTTTCATCGCCATCGGTCCAGTAGTTTTAGCGTGAAGGAGTAACAAATATACACACACACAAACTTTCACATTTATAATATTAGTAGGATAACGCTTACCCTCCTCATTTTCCAGTTTTTGACGTTTAATAATGTAACAACCGGACTGTGTGTCTGTCCGCGCGCGACCACACCGCGACCTATATTGGTATAACGTCTTACAACTACTTCCCTATATCTTTTATACCGACTGGTTTCTCGGCGTTCATCTTAGCTCATTATTTCTACATGTGCAGATTCGTGGAAATGTCATTTATATACCTAATACTAGCTGCGCCCCGCGATTTCACCGGCGTAACTCCCGAACACAGCGTCATTTATGAGGTGTATTTGCAACCTATATGTCAAACAATATTGAAGAATAAAAAAGTTCACGTCATCCCATCGGTCGGACAATGTGTTCTTAAATAACGATAAACCTCATAGTCCGATTTCTAGACTTACTCCCATCGGCCCCGCTAGCTCTGCCCCGTCAACGGGGCTGATGGGAAAAAGAGTTTCATCGGCCCCGCTAGCGTCGGTGTTGGCGTTCAGCGGGGCCGATGGCACATATTAAGTTCCATGTGCCCCGGTATTGGACTTACTTCCATCGGGCCCGCTAGCAGATGGAAAAAAGAGTTTCATCGGCCCCGCTAGCGTCGGCGTCGGCGTTCACCAGGGACGATGGCACAAATTAAGTTTCATGTGCCCCGGTAATGTATGTAACGGCGAAGATGGGTAGGTACAGATCTAGTTACAATTAGAGGCAAAGTTTACCGAAGATGGAATATCTGTAAATAAAATGGTTTGTATGTCATCATCATCATCATGTCAGCCCATGCACGTCCACTGCTGGACATAGGCCTCCCCCATACGACGCCACAAACAGCGGTCCTGAGCCGCCTCCATCCACCGACTACCCACGACCGCTACAATGTCGTCGGTCCACCGGGCAGCTGGTCTCCCAACACTCCGTTTCGCGTTGCATCGCGGCCGCCACTCGAGAACCTTTACTCCCCAGCGGTTGTCAGTTCTGCGAGCTATATGACCTGCCCATTGCCACTTCAGCTTACTAATCCTGAGGGCTATGTCGGTGACTTTGGTTCTTCTACGGATTTCCGTATTTCGGATTCTATCACGTAGAGAAACTCCGAGCATAGCTCTCTCCATAGCCCGCTGAGCGACTCTGAGCTTTTGAACGAGGCCTATAGTCAGCGACCACGTCTCGGATCCGTATGTCATCACTGGTAACACACATTGGTTGAAAACCTTCGTCTTGAGGCTCTGTGGTATTTGTGACGAGAAGATATTGCGAAGCTTCCCGAACGCTGCCCAACCGAGTTGGATTCGTCGGCTGACCTCTTTATCGAAGTTGGATTTACCTAGTTGAACCATTTGGCCCAGGTAGATATAGTGATCAACAACTTCGATAACATCGTCTCCGATGTGAACAGGTATGGGTACGACATGGGCGTTCGACATGATCTTTGTCTTACCCATGTTCATTTTAAGACCCACCTGTCCGGAGACGGTGTTGAGGTCTCTCAGCATCCTGCTGAGGTCCTCCAGCGATTCTGCCATGATGACTATATCGTCGGCAAACCGAAGGTGAGTGATGTAATCGCCATTGATATTGATGCCATATCCGTCCCAGTCCAAGAGCTTAAATATATCCTCCAATGCAGAGGTGAACAGTTTCGGAGAGATAACGTCTCCCTGTCTCACCCCTTTTTGCAATGGGATCGGATTTGTGCTCTGGTTCTGAAGCCGGATAGACATAGTGGCGTTGCTATACAAACACTTCAACACTTGGATATACCGGTAGTCGATTTGGCACCGCTGGAGGGACTGTAGCACTGCCCAGGTTTCGACTGAATCAAAGGCTTTCTCGTAGTCCACAAACGCAAGACATAACGGCCGATTATACTCCTCTGTCTTCTGTATAATCTGCCGGAGTGTATGAATGTGGTCTACGGTACTAAAGCCTTTTCGGAACCCGGCTTGTTCGGGAGGCTGGAAGTCGTCAAACCTTCGAGAAAGACGGTTGGTGATAACTCTCGAAAACAGCTTATAGACGTGGCTCAACAGTGAGATGGGCCTATAGTTCTTTAGAAGGGCTTTGTCACCCTTCTTATGGAACAGTACCACCACGCTCCTGTTCCACGCCTCTGGCGTTTGTCCCTCGAGAATGACGGAGTTGAACAGCCTCTGAAGGACTTTAAGTACCGGTGCTCCACCCGCCTTCAGAAGTTCTGTCGTTATTCTGTCATCCCCCGGTGCCTTATTGTTTTTGAGCTGTTTGAGAGCCGTCCTTATCTCGTACAGGCTGACGTCCGGGATATCTTCGGTATAGTATCGGGTTAAACGGGCTCTTGCATCGCCCGCCGTGTTGTTTGCAGGGCATTGCAACGAGGTGTACAGCTGTCCATAAAACTTTTCAAGCTCTCTCAGGATCTCAGGCTTGGAGGATATGATGCTGCCGCTATCGGTCTTCAGCCTTGTCAAGTAGTTTTGTCCAAAAGACAGATCTCTCGCGAACACTTTCGAGCCCTTGTTCCGCTCTATTGCGCTCACAATACAGTTAGTACTGTAGGAGCGCAAATCGCGTCGGATGGACTTCGAGATCTGTGTGTTGAGCACACCGTATCTTGACATATCTGCCGAAGACTGCAGCCTCATTTCACTTCTCTCTGCCATTAACTGCAGAGTGTGATCCGAGAGTCTCTGTGTTTTATTTCTGCGGCGGGTCTTAAAGAACTCCGATCCGACCGCTTGGACAGTTTCCACCAGCCCATTGTTCAACTCGTCTACTGTTGCGCATTCCGCGAGGCATTCAAAGCGGTTTTGTAGCTCCAACTGAAAGCTTTCGGGATTTTGTATTTGGACAGGATTTGGGCGTACCGTAGACTTTACCAGACGAGACCGTTCTAGCTTAACATTGATATTCAATGACGCTCTTACTAAGCGATGATCGCTGCCGGTTTTCACCCTGTTGATCACAGAGACGTCATTGAATATGTGCTTGTGGTTCGTCATGATAAAGTCTATCTCATGCTTAAAACCGCGTGGGCTCAGCCACGTCCATTTCCTGGACGACCGCTTCTCGAAAAAATAGTTCATCGCGAAGAGTCCCTCTTTTTCCATGAAGTCGGCTAATCGCTGGCCCCTTTGGTCTCGCTGTCCAAATCCAAACTGGCCCACTCTCAGTTCGTCACCGCTCTTCTTGCCAAGCCGCGCATTGAAGTCCCCCATCACAACCGTGTAGTGTGTTTTCGAGGCATGCATGACACGTGCAATATCGTCGTACATGACCTCCACTTCATCGTCGGGGCGTTTCGAGTGTGGCGCGTATACCTGTATGACCTTCAGCGAATACCGGTTGGTGATTCTGAGTATAAGGTACGCCACCCTGCTCGAAACGCTCTCGATCTTAACAATGTTGTTGACGAGAGACTTGTGGACGAGAAACCCGATACCATGTTGGGGACAGCTGGTCGCCCTCCCGGTGGTAGAACAAGTTGCCGGAATTAAGGGTGATCGTATCCTCTCCCTCTCTTCGGACTTCTGATAACCCTATGATATCCCACTGCAACTTGTCCACCGCTTCTTCCAGCTCTATTATCATCTCGTCGGTCCTCAAAGTTCGCGCGTTGTATGTTACCAGGTGCAAGGGTCGTCGGTATTTAGTTTGGTAGCTCGATCTCTTCCGGAGATTCTTAGCACCCCCTGCCCCGCCGTTACCGTGGCCGCTACCGTGACCAGGAATAGCGGAGCTGCCGGGGACTGGGGGCCGTTCTCTGCTTGCATCCGTCATGTAGGGGGGGTTTTGCCATAATCACCACGCTTGGCAGGCGGATTGGTGATCGCAGTTAGGTATTAAATACTCAGAAGGAAGCTGCTGCCCATCCTCTGGTAGAATCCCTTAGTCGGCTTTTACGACATCCACGGGCTGAGATGGAGGGGACGATATTCTTACGCCGCGACCCCACGGCAAATGTTAATCAGTTTTTATTGAGTGATCAAATATAATATTATAATAACTAATTGACGATACAAATAATCAGCCGAACAGCCTAGCACTAAATGTACTATTACTACTATATTTATGTACTATATTTATAAAAGGGAAAATCACTGACTCACTCACTCACTCACTCACTCACTCATCACGAAATCTCAGAAACTACAAGTGCTAGGAGTCTCAAATTTTGCATGGGATTGCATTGCAGGGTTCCTTTTATGACGTAGGTGCCTATAGATAAAACCTATAGATAATATTATATCCTAGAATAAATCCCTAAAGTATAACAAGTTAATAAAAAGATTAGTCACATGTTTATAGAGTTACTCGGATAGCACTGAACAAACCTAGTATTTAATATTGTCCACCACTATATAATTGTAAAACAATTCATTACTATGAAAGGTTTAATTATTTATTTAGGTGGAAGTAGAATAGACATGAAAACCACAGTCTTCACCCAAGGTACATCCTTAGTGACCCAGATGACGTCAACTATGGTAAGATTAAAAAAAAAATATTTAAACAAAGAACTGTTATAATAACAAACAAATAAGAATCGTTCTCAGCTGCGAAAGTTGTAAACTGCGTTGCAGTGAGAGCACCCTCCTCCAGAATTAGGTATGCGGATAATTATATTTAGGTACATAGGTATATATGAATTAAAACAAACAGTAGGGGAAATAATCGAAAAACATTGTAGTGTGGTAATTTTAGATGAGATGGTTGAAATTAGTGTTTGTGTATAAGTGTACCTATTTGTATGTGTTTGTGATAGTGGTCCCCCCACAGTCTAGAGACCATGCGCACGGAGGTAGACTCTGGTCCATAAGTAAGAGTAGTGCTAGTGTGTGGTGACAGAACCAGTGACCTATCCGCGCGACCAGCCTCTTAAGAGTTGGCCATCGGAAGTCCCATATTCTGTCACAATGTGTGTGCCTATGTGTGAAGCTGTAAAAGATGCTATTTGATGACCAGATTGACCAGTTATCCTTGGTTTGACCTTGGTTTCGATTCAGCTGATCAATAGGTGGTTCCAGCAGCTGCTTCGAAGTCTATTCGAATAAACACCGAAGTAGAATTTCTGATGTATTATAAAAGTAAAATTACGGAAGGTGACTTCTATTCCGTCTTCGGTAAACTTTGCCTCTAATTGTAACTAGATCTGTACCTACCCATCCTCGCTGTTACATACATTACCGGGGCACATGAAACTTAATTTGTGCCATCGTCCCCGCTGAACGCCGACGCCGACGCTAGCGGGGCCGATGAATCTCTTTTTCCCATCTGCTAGCGGGCCCGATGGAAGTAAGTCCAATACCGGGGCACATGGAACTTAATATGTGCCATCGGCCCCGCTGAACGCCAACATCGACGCTAGCGGGGCCGATGAAACGCTTTTTCCCATCTGCCCCGTTGACGGGGCAGAGCTAGCGGGGCCGATGGGAGTAAGTCGATTCCTAAATCGAACCAAAAGTAAAAAAAAAGTTCACGTCGTCCGATCGGTCGGATCGAGCAGTCGAACCACGTGTTCACAGGGTTTTTATCGATGAATCAACGTACACCGTCATCTATGAGAACTTCATAAAACTAAACAGTAAATAAACACTTGCTTAAGAAACCATTAATTGATACATTTTATTCGTTTACATTCACGACATAAGCGAATAATTGAGATGATAACTATCCTATCCAGTAAGTTAGACCAAAATACGGGTACATGTGAACATTTGATTGAAATCGGTAAAGTTTTGGAGTTTATTGGCAACATACATCGTGACACAAGATTTTTATATATACAGATTAAAAACTAGCTTATGCCGGCGTTACGTCCGCGTAGGGTTTACATTTTCCAAAATCCTTAGAGAATGCCTACGTCATTCCGAGCCTTCCATTGGATTCAGCTGTGCGTTGATATTTCAGTCAGTCAGTTTGGATTTAGAATTTTATTGAGACTAGCTTTTGCCCGCGACTTCGTCCGCGTTAAAGTCAAAAATGGACCAAGGAATCACGTTGTCCCATAAAAACTTTCCCCCCTTTTTCAACCCCTTAGGGGTGTAATTTCGGAAAATCCTTTCTTATCCGATGCCTACGTCATACAAAGAACACACCCTCCAAGTTTCAGGTTTCTACGATCAGCGGTTTAGGCTGTGTGTTGATACGTCAGTCAGTCAGTAGTTCAGGACAAAGCATTTTATATGTATAGATATAGATTCAAATTCTGATAGATATGTTGTGCAGGATATCATGCACAGCGCCATCTAGGCCCCAAGTTAAGCAACTAGACCTGTGTTATGATGATGATGATGATGGCCACAGTGACTAGTCCACCAATGCAGAAGAAGATGACGAGCTTCGATGAGGAACGAGATAACGAATAGAATACTCACTCATACTTTTTTTTGTAAATAGGTAATGTGGAATTCCCATCTTCCCCGACTGGAACTCTGAATCGGGGAAAACGGGAATTTTCGTGGCACTTTCCCAGAGGACAAGTAAAAATTGCGTTTTGGCAGAAATATTTATGGTGCATACAGAACAGAAACACAAAATCAAAATCCAATATCGGAATAATTATGTAGATCATAAAAATGTCGTTCAACGAAGGAACTCGGAAAATATTGAAAAAAAAAGAGAACCTCCTCCATTTTTTATTTTCGGCGGTTAAAAAAGACGTTAAGCATGAACCAATAAAAACAAGTAGACACCAAAAGATTTAAAAGCTTTATATTTATTTCCCTTCTGTATAATATTAACGGCAACCGTCTAAAAAACCAAGTTCATGGAAACGTGACGAGTTTACAATTCAAATGATGTGGATAACCCGTCAGTTTGATTTGTTTAATATTAGTATTCTAATCGCGCCATTGAGAATCACAACTAATATTATAAATGAGAAAGTTACTCTGTGTAATAGAATATACTAAACATCATTTTAGTTGATTTTAGTCCATAATAATTGTATTACTTAGGTCCATAAATTACGTGAGGTGTTTTTTTAATTTTCTGTAACAAGCTTCCCCCCCTGGTGAGAATTATCGAAAAAAAAGTTAGAATTTCCAAAAGTCGTAGGTCAAAAGTTGTTCGCCCAGACGTCTGGACCAACCCCCTTTTGTATTAGAACCCCTTAGCTGAAACATATTGTTTATAGCTTCGTATTCTTTTTCTTTACAAATAGTCATAAATAGTACCTACACAATATAATCAAGATATTTAAGACTTATATTAGGTAATCATCAAAGATCATAGACAAGACAACATCATGATGAATATTGGCCATTCTGCGAACCTGACATTTTACTAATTTGACATTCTGCAACCTGAAATTTTGCGAATTGGACATTCTGCGAACGTGACATTTTGACTACTTGCCATTTTGCGAATTACACATTCTGCAACTAAACGATAGTAAAATCCATAATTTAATTAGAATGGGCGAATGGACCTATTAGACCAACTAACCGGATTGTTTTTGCGGATAAGTAGAAAAATTACGTAAAATACCAACGACGTACAATGTAATTCAACAAGCGAAAAACACCACCTTGTAATTTTGGAGTAGTAACGCAAAACACCACCTTGTAATTTTGGAGTGGTAACGCAAAACACCACCTTGTAATTTTGGAGTAGTAACGCAAAATACCACCTTGTAATTTTGGAGTAGTAACGCAAAACACCACCTTGTAATTTTGGAGTAGTAACGCAAAACACCACCTTGTAATTTTGGAGTAGTAACGCAAAACACCACCTTGTAATTTTGGAGTGGTAACGCAAAACACCACCTTGTAATTTTGGAGTAGTAACGCAAAACACCACCTTGTAATTTTGGAGTAGTAACGCAAAACACCACCTTGTAATTTTGGAGTGGTAACGCAAAACACCACCTTGTAATTTTGGAGTAGTAACACAAAACACCACCTTGTAATTTTGGAGTAGTAACGCAAAACACCACCTTGTAATTTTGGAGTAGTAACGCAAAACACCACCTTGTAATTTTGGAGTAGTAACGGAAACACCACCTTGTAATTTTAGAGTGGTAACGCAAAACACCACCTTGTAATTTTGGAGTGGAAACGCAAAACACCACCATGTAATTTTTTACCACTAAAGTAGTGTTTTCTAAATCGGATCCCCTGGTCCAAGGGAATTAAACGTAGACATCCTCTAAGAAAGGATTTCGGAAAATTCAACCCCTACGCAGACTAGGTCAGTCGCGGGTGGAAGCTGGATTGGACCTTGGAGGAGATAGGTTAGTAAAACTCAACATTTATAATTTGTATTGAATTATTTAAAAAAATTACAAATTTACTTAAGGCGAAAGGGTACCGGTGCTCTCTCCATACGTAGTCGACTGTTTTCTTCCTGGATAATGACACAAGAGCAAATATTTTTGTTGCATAAAACCTATAACTGCCATGACTGGCCATCCCTGTGTCTTGGTTTTTTCATTTTCTAATTATCATAGAAATTAAAATATTTGCTCTAGTGTCATTTATTCAGGGAGGAAACAGTCGACTACGTTTGTATGGAGAGAGCCCCCGGTACCCTTTCCGCTTATTGAATTATTTTCACAATTTAACCACATGATCGGAATGACCTCGGCCAAACCGCTGAGCCACAGAAAGTAAACTTAAATCAATGAAGTAGATCACCAATTCCATATTCAATCTTTTGTATGAGTCCCGCGTTGTTCGTGTAGCTGGTCCCGTTGATCCCCAGCGCGAAGGGGGCGGTTGCTGCGGTCTGGAGGAAGTAGGTACCGCGTGTCGTGTTGGGGCAACTGTACCCCATCTTACTGGGGGGATTATGTTACAACTTAAATTAATATTGCAGGAAAACGCAGCCATCTTGCATCCAAGCTAAGCAATTAGACTTTGATATACTTTATATTTACAATATGTTTTGATTGATGAAAGCGTGTTGGCTTAGTGGTACTTCGACTTTCATTCTGAAGGTCGTGGGTTCAAATCACGGTCGGCCGTGCACCGATGAATTATTCTTAAAAAAAATATTGCGCTAATTGACATTGCTCTTGCGGTGAAGAAAACCATCATGATGATACTTCTGTAGTTGGCTACAGAAGTATTGACAAGTTCTCTCTTCTGGACATGGTCGACTAAGCTGAGAGGGTAGTAGGTGCTGGGCAAGCCTACTCCATCCTCACGCAAAGAGGACCCAATGAAAAAGGGTCTAATTGCGTAAAACAGTCCGTAAACAAGGAGTTGTTCTATTCATCGAGGGGAACAACTTTTGTTCTACGATTTTCGGAAATTCAAACTTTTAAGTTTACTCTAAACCATTACCAGGTACGATCCCGCTACAATAAAATTAAAATCAGACCCGTTTCCAATAAATAGCAAAAAATTAAAAGGTTTCGTAAATTAATTATTACCTAAACATATCTTCCTTCTTTTTTTAAATTAGTTTAAAACAATAATGTCACATAGGATTATGTTTAAAATAACGGCAGTTACATTTTAATGGTGGCACATGAAATTTTTTGGCAAAATTTTTATTTCTATACAAACCGCATTTCGTCAAAGAATTCCGATTTGCCAACAATATTTAAAATGTAATAATTTTTTAAGGAGTAATATTATATATACGAGAGATTAAAAGCAGTTGCGAAGTTACATGGAATTAATAATTTCAATACTTATATCTGAAGATCTGGTTTTTTTTATATTATACGATTTGAACTAATAAAACGATTATAACGAATGTATTAACTCCAAAGCGATTATATCAGTTAAAATAGTTATATTACCTTATACGATTTTTTACTGACCTGATATTATTACCAGAGCAATCCCCTTTCCGGAATAGTTCATAGCTATCGCAAGCGATCATGTCGAACTCGTCTGACGTCACCGATTCCGCGTACAACTGGTTGGCTCGGCTGTGGCTGCAGTTCTGGGTAGGACAGCCTGGCTGTTGAGATCCGCCGTTTGGGTATATGTCCACGTCACCTGCGATTCCGGAGATACGTAACTGCGCATTTTATATAGATAGATAGATAGATAAAAGCGATCTCTTCCAGGCAACCTTTATATGTGATATTGAAAACCTAAACTGAAATAGGAGGAAAGGAGTACAAACAAATCCATTCTATTCGGTTGACTTCTACGGGCGATTAGGTACAAAATATAACTGATGATATTTAAGGAATACTAAATCTTGACCAGATACTTATATACACAGGCAGGTGTCTGTTTGTCATTTTCTATACCTATAAAATCAAAAGTGTCAATATAGTTTACCAAGATTCTCATCATCTCCAAAGACGCCGGCATCCGTGTGCATAACATCAACAAAGGCCGCATCAGTCTTCTTAAGTTTCATATCGTCTTGTAAATTCGTGAAGCACGGTCCGGCCGGATCTAGACCGGATATACGCCCCATGGTGGAATTGGTCATATTATTGACCGTCTTCCCGGCATATCCACAGATGTGGCAGCCGAGACTATGCCCGATACAATGGGTTTGATCCGGTGATTGGCCTTCTGCGGGATTTAAAGAAAAAAAATAGATGTATTAGGACGTTTTTTTCATACAAAACTTTGTCGTTTTTATTTTCTGCGCAGCGTGACACCTATAGATTGAGTATTTACCGAATGTACTACTTATTAAGTACAAAATACGAAAACATTTGTTACTGTCGTACGGTTTATGTACCTACTTCTGTTAATAATAATTAACAATTGAAAGTAACAGAAGTAGTTTTTCACCTTTCTTTATTAATTTCCCATTTGCCACCATGAAGTCAACCTATCAAATGCCAGTCAAAGCCTCGGACTGTTACTGCACGCGATTGCAATGCCCAGCAGGGGTCATAATTATGTAAACTTGTATGCCTATTGTAATATCTATTTTACCTACCATATGAATGCAACTAAGTAAATTAAATGAACCTGTTCGAAATTACCTAAAACATAGTTAGGTCAAGTAAAAAGCTGTCAATTAGGTAACAGTACTGAAATTTATCCATAATCATCTATGAATCTAATACAAATATCCATCCATTACATTAAACTCCATTTTGATTAATTTGAAATGGATCCGAACTAAACAGGCATCACAAAATGGCGGCGCCTATTCTAATTACAATATGGTAATACTTACTCAGGAATAAAGCTGCCAACACCTTCCCCAGCGCCTCGCCGATGTATTTTACATAATAAGCTGCGCTGATGTAGTTATAATTTTCACTGATGACAGAACTCGTGTCATAAGCCACAACATTGAATTGACCTGGAGATTACAGTAGAAATAAATAACAGAATCAGACAATTCTGATCAAAAGAAAAGTTGCGTTATTGCTTCTGTAAGTAACTATATTATATTTTTACAATGAAAGTTACTAAACTACAAACTTTATCAGCCATTTTTTACCTTTAGAGGTCGCATTTCCAAAAATCTTTAGTAAGTATTAATATTTAGTTTTTAGTTCCGAGCCTAGTGCCAAAATACAAAATGCAATGTGCAACGCCCTTCCGCCCACTTGAAGAGGCATTTGATAAGGACAAGCCAATATTAGTATTAGTGTCACCATTCATTAACCACGACACATGTTTCGCGTCTACACGATCACACGAAGACCAGCGCCAGACCAGGGCCTCTTATTCCAGCGTTCAGTGAGACAACATCTCGAGGAGCGACGTCGTATCTAACGTTTGTCGCCTAAATAGCGCGGTCGGGGTCCAATCCTGATAATGCGTCGTGTAGACGCGAAGCACGTGTCCTCATTAATGAATGGTGTCACTAATACTTAATTTTGCTGGTCCTCATTGCATGCCTCTTCAAGTGGGCAGGAGAGCGGTGCACAATGCATTTTGTGTTTTGGCACTACATATTAATACTTCCATTACAGATATGGAGTTCCGAAAAGTAACGCCGCGGATTTAATCAAAAATCTTTAGTTTTCGATACGTCCTAAAAATAAGTGTCATGAAGCTCTTTGATTAGTGTTTTTCTCCTTGGTATGAATATAGATTTTTGCACCTACCTATAGTATCCGAAGGCCAGCTATTGGTAGAGTACTATAAAAAATCCACAAAATACTAACCTTCTTTTTCGAAATTAGCGTTGAGATCAGTAAAACTAGTTTTCGAGGGATTATCTGTGAAGCCGTGCGCGAATATGATCAGTTTGTGGCTAGGGTTGTATTGCGGGAGTTGTTTCGGGATCTGTTCCGCGGCATCGCTCAGGTTGAAGATTATCGTTATTTCACTGGAATGAACGTTTATTATTTGACTGATTAAGTCGAGGAAACAATATTATAACCACCCAGTTGGCACAATGGTCACCATGCCGGACTGCCAAACACAGGGTTGTGGGTGTATTTATGCTTAGATACCTGTCCGTGGTTTGGTTGTTTCTATGTATTATAAGTATATATTTACAAAAGAAAAGTATATAAGTAGTATATCCGTTGTATAGCACCCATAACACAAATGTAGTTACTTAGCTTGGGGCTAGATGGCGATGTGTGGAATGTCCTGTAATATTTATTATAAGGTGCAGGTAATAAGGGCCACCTGCCTTAATGAAAAACTAAATATTTCGTAGAAATAGTGAAATCTTCTTAAAAATGGTCATTAGATTTAATAGGTACTTACGGAGATCGAAATTGCAGGTTAAGTTTACTCATGTCGGGCTCCTTGTCAGGTACTAAGACCTTTTCCAATGGTTTACCTGTTACAGACGCAATGATGAAACTATAAAGAGCTGGCGGTAAGTATTTCGTAAATTTGTATTAAAGATAGATACATAACTTTATTTGTACCTACAACACAGTAAGAAACATAGAACACGATAACTATACATATAGAAATGAGCACAAAAAATTAGTGGCCTTATCGCTGAAAGCGATATCTTCCAAGCAACCTTGAAATCGTAAAGATTTAGCTTTTATGGTAGGTTGTGAGTTCATACTTTAGAACTTTAAACATACTTTAAAAGAAAAATCTTGATTTTATGTTTTTAAACATTGACGTAACGCGAAAGACCGTAACGCGAAAGTAACGAAGACTTCCCGTCTTCGTTACACTTACCCCTATTTGCTTAAAAGTGTGTTAATTTTAATGCACTCACATAGTAGAGTGTTCCCAACAACAGCGAGAACCTTTTCACCGGGATCTGCAGCAGCTAAGACCTCCTTGTACAAATCTAGCTTTACGTTTGTCAACACATCGCCAAAGTCGATCGCGGCAGCTAATGCTAGCCAGATCGCCAGGATCAGTAGAGAGGAGATGCTTCGTGATGCCTGATTAACAGTTATTGGTACAGCGTTAAAGTTTCTATTCATTGTCGTTACTCAAATCTTGGTATTAAATCAATACGATAATATAAAAAAAATGATATTTAATGGTGGCACAGCGGGCAGGTAAAAATAATAAGTAACCCATACTTACTTAAGTTAATTAGTACCTAGGTCAAATAGGTAGGAGTATTTATTCAATTCATCAAAATTAATTAAATACTAAAAAATAAAATGTTTAAAATAATAAATACATGCTATCTTCGTATTTAGCTTTAGCTTCTAAAAGCTTTACAATTAAAAATTTAAATAAATATAAAAAAAAACAAAAAAATTAAAAATGTCAAAAATTAAAAAACTAAGGCCACATGTCTATGATAGGTCGATTTTGTCCTATTGTAAATGAGGTGGCAAACGGGAATTTTACTTCGACCATTTGCTTGTGAATGGATATTATGCCATTGTGTTTTATCTTTTATATTATTTGTAGAATATAAATTTTGGTAATTAAATAAGAAAGCGGTTGAGGGTTACTTCTGTGCACCTTAACAATCAATATTAACAAGGTACCTGCGGGTAACAAGGGCCACCTTAATTAAAAACATATCTAAGAACACTCCCGACTAATTCAACTTTCATACAAAAAAAAAATAATTAAAATCGGTTCATCCGTTCGGGAGCTACGATGCCACAGACAGACACACACCCACACCCCGTCGTTTTGCGTCGGGGGTAAAAACTAAATTTTATGTAAAAATAGGGAAAACTACTTAAAACAGGGCATTAATTTAAATGTTTGCTTTATTATCAATCTGAAAAACAGTTTATTTGTTTTTTGACGACCCAGTTGGCACAATGGTCACCATGCCGGACTGCCAAACACAGGGTTGCGGGTTCGATTCCCGCCTCAGACAAGTATTTATACCTTAGATATTTGTCTGTGGTCTGGTTGTTTCTATGTATTATAAGTATATATTTACAAAAGAAAAGTATATAAGTAATATATCCGTTGTCTAGCACCCATAACACAAGTCTAGTACTTTGCTTGGGGCTAGATGGCGATTTGTGGAATGTCCTGCAATATTTATTTATTCTTGTTATTTTCTCATTAATATCAAGGTTTTAAAAAAACGGTAGATACGGTATTATTTAATTCTGATACTTAATTAATCTTTAATTAATAAAAGCTTACCTTCCACATTTTGCTACGGTAGTATAATGGGTATTTTTCCACAAAAGATTATTTTTAAAATATGATTAATGGTTGCCCCTCCAAGCGAGTCGAGTGAGGGTGCGCAAGGCCGCCAAATTTTGCAAAAGATAGGTAGCCCATTTCCCAGGCTTATATACTTCCTTTTGTATGTTTAGGGATGTAGGTAGGTACATATTACACTTGCGAATTTATGTATTTATTCAGGTGTATTTAATTAAAAAGTGGGTACCTATTACGTGCTAAAATATGCCTACTTGGTATATAGAATAAGGTACCTGCGGGTAAAAAGGGCCATCTTAATTGAAAACTAAATATTTCGTAAAAATAGCGAAAAGTTAGTCACGTAAAATTATTTAGGTGACCTACAGGGTGATTTTTTTACGTGGGCCTTCAGGGCTATGTCCTAAACTATAAGAGATAACGAAAAATGCTGAAAGTAGTTGCGTGCCCAATTTTGACAAAAACTAACACTGCATCATTAGATTTTTGAAAAAGTCATTATCCTAGCCAGGAATCGAACCTGTTTTTTGCAAAAAAATAATCACTTTATTTTAATACCAATGGACAGTGTTGCTGATAGAGATCCATTCTTGGAAACAAACATAGTATGGTAAGTAAAAGGAAATAGCTAATTTTTGTACTCGTGTCGTCGCGGTGTTAGTTGCCAAACTCCATCTAAACGGCTGAACCGATTTGTGTGAAACTTTTATTCGTTAGGTCTGAGAGTCGACGCTATTCTATTTGTCAATGGCAAAACAACGTTTACCGGTAAGGTTTATGACCTCTCCGTGTATGGAACAGCTGATTTACAGGCAAACCTAACCTCAACATTTTTCAAACTTATGTTTAATTTTCCATGAATTTTTCAAAAGTTGTAGAACAAAAGATGTTTGTTAAAGTGCACAGAAGTAGCCCTCAACGGCTTGCTAGTATGATTACCAATAACCCTGTATTTATAGCAAACATCAATTATTTCATGGTCAAATTTTTGTGAAAATTAATTTTGTGAAATAAACAGTTGTGTCAATAAATGGGTAAAAATCATGTAAAAATACATAAGTACAAAAATGCAGACTCATTTTAGAGTTCTAAAATTATTATTAATATGTTTTAAACTGAAGTAGGTCTTTAGCTTTAAGGTCATACTTAAGTTTAAATGCAAAGTTCTTCAACTCAAGCAGGAGTTCGTCTCGAGTTTTTTTTTTAGAAATGTAGAAATTATGAAATATGTAACTTTTCGCTCGCGACTTCTTTCGCACGATAGGTCATCGTTTGACCACTATCACACCTGCCTGATCTTTTCGTCTCTGGCCAAAGTAATAGCGTGTGAAGCATAGAGGGAAATCATTTGTGAACGTCCTGTGTTGTGTCTGTTTTATTTAAATGATCCAGCTGCATAAATCACAGATCAATCTTCTTGTTACCGGCCAATCTCCTTCGTTAATTTCTTTATTCACTGGACTTTGGCGGAATTGCAACGCAATGTGGGCAGAATCGCCATTAATCAAGAATTGAATTGAAGTCATTTTTCTAAATTAATTTCAAAAATCTAATGATGCAGTTTTAGTTTTTGTCATAACCGTGCACGCAACTCCTTTCGCCATTTTTCGTTATATCTTAAAGTTTAGGATATAGCCCCAAATACCCCTGTTAAAAAATTAACCCTGATATGTCTGGTGTCACTCGAAGATTACTATAGAAAAATTGCTGTCCCGGCAAACGTTGGTTTTCCATAAGTATACAAAAAAATAAAGGGGAAAAAGGAAAAAACTAAATGTTCGATTGACCTAACGAATATACACAAAAAATCATACAAAGCCGTTCAGCCGTTTATAGATGGTAACTAACACCGCGACACGAGAATTTTATTTCCAGGGTATTTTTTTTGACGTGGGCCTTTAGGGCTATATCCTTAAATAAATAAAAATGAATTGCTGTTCGTTAGTCTCACTAAAACTCGAGAACGGCTGAACGGATTTATCTTATCTTAGTCTTGAAATGTTCGTGGAGGTCTAAGGAAGGTTTAAAAGGCGAGAAAAAATGACAATTCCTACGGGATCGGGACTTACGCGGGTAAAACCGCGGGGCGCAGCTAGTCCTTAAATAAAAGAGATAGCGAAAAATGCTGAAAGGAGTTGCGTGCCCGATTCTGAGAAAAAGTAAAGCTGCATCATTAGATTATTAGACTACAAAAATTAGCTATTTCCCTTGATGTACCATACTATGTTTGTTTCCAAAAATTGATCTCTATCAGTAAGACTATCCATTGGTATAAAATTATCATTATTTGTTTGCAAAATCAACAGGTTCGATTCCCGGCTAAGGTAATGACTTTTTCGAAAATCTAATGATGCAGTTTTAGTTGTTGTCGAAATCAGGCACGCAACTCCATTTCCACATTTTTCGCTTTCTCTTATAGTTTAGGCTATAGAATGCCCACGTAAAAAACCACCCTGTTTAATATGAATATATCGTAATAAATATGCCTAAGTATGAATTAGATTAATTTAATATTATTTATAGCTACGTTTACGGGCTTTAAAAGTAAGAGATAAAGTAAATTAAAAAAATGTAAATAGGTAAAACATATTATAATAACAATGTACATAACAGTGTACTTATAATACAATACGGTGTTCTTACAACTATGTATTATCAGAGATCGTAGTGCGAGTTTTTTTGTAATAGCAAACGTCACCCTCACGATTGCGCAAAAGAAAATTTTATATAAAGTAATTTTCATACATTTTTCTCGAAGCATTATCCTCGCGTTAGCTGTTCGCGAAAATACTCGCACTACGAGTACAGAAACAAAGCTTGGCTAGTATTCCGTATGACTATTTTGATCTCAAAGTTTTGGAATCCGCCACAATCGCGAATATCTTATGAATATCTTTGGTTTAGCCTTAACTTCTATCTAATGAGTTCAATTATGTAACAAAAGACTGTTAAAAAAAAAACAATATGGTGGTGGCAGACTATGTTTAAGCCTATTTGACTCCGCCCCTGCCTAGCACTACGTCTTGAGAACAACCATTGCTGCCTGGAAGAGATAGTCCCTTTAGGGCCACAGGATCTTTTCCTTTATTTAAGTTTGTTGTTTCAATATTTGATGAGTTTTAATTACTTGTTTTTATGGTGCAATAATCTGTTTTTTTTTAAGATAAGTTTTGTATGTATTTGCTCGTTTTACTAACAAAAGAATAAAATATTCTTCACAACAATTTAAATAATAAAAACCTAATTAATTAAACAATCTACAAACTTACATGTAATAAAAATGCAGAGTTAAAATAGTTGTTACGAAGTCCTTAGGAGTGTGTCGAAAAGGCTGGCTGCATTACCACGTTGGATGGCGATGCTTTTCCACTGTCCGAGGTAGGAGCCAGCACTTCGGTCACCAGAAGCTAATGTTTATCTATCTATCAATGTGAAATTTCTTATTACTTTGGTATAGCCTTCCAAAAATCCATCATCTGCTTAGCAGTTAAATCCTGGGGCCCATACAAGAAATTCCCAATATACTTTGGTCCCAAATTCTTCAAGATATGAACCCGGCTCATGGATAGTATGAGACTGTTTATAGATGTTCTTGGTACTCCTATTTTCTGGGCCATGAAGCCGGTTATGTGGACGTCATCTATCCAGAAGTAGGGTGATTCCTGCGCCACTTCGAGGAGGCGGGATACTACGTCAGGGGAGTAGAGGACGGCCCAGCCTGTAACAATTAAATATAAATAATATAAATATTATAAATAATAATAAATAAATATTGTAGGACACTGCATGAATCTAGCCTTGAATCGATTCTTATGATTATATAATTTATTCACATTATTTTACAATAGGCAGTTGGTGGTTTTGAAAACTTTACTAAAGCTACGTGCAGACATCGTGCCACCTCTGCACATAACATGAACATCACAGATTGAACTATTTTGTTATGGTTAGTATAAAATGATGAACTCCTCCTAAATGGCTGGACCGATTTGAATTAATTTTTTTGTGTGTTTGGGTGGCGCCCTGAATGGTTTAGATTCACAAATAAGCCTGATTTTTGTTTAAATAGCAAAACAATGTTTGCTGGGACAGCTAATGATTATGTAATTTATTCAAATGATTTAATAATAGGTAGTAGGTGATTCTGTTCCAATGTGTTGGTGATCCACCTCCTCCCCGATGTGCCACCTCTGCACATAACATGAACATCACAGATTGAACTATTTTATTGTTTCTGTGGTGTACTTCCTGGTCTTTGGTTAGGGGCTATGGTGGTAAGTATAAATTGGACCTCACCTGCACAATAAGTTGGAAAGTAATCATTGTCGTATTCATCGGCAGTGACCATCCATTTTGAAGATTCTACTCTCTGAACGGGAGCACGCCTCAACACGGGACAGGCTATCAGCCCCCGAGCACCCCACGGAGACAGCTCCTTGGCTAAGAACCTTCTCATTTCATTAGAATGAACCACTACATCATCGTCTGTCTTCAATATATATTTAGCCATAGGACAGTGATGGGCTACCCACTTTAAACCCATTACGTGCTTGTATGTCATGTTTCTATATGCATCTTTGAAGGTTCCTTGTACTAGATCACCATGTATAATATGTTCGTGATATATACGCTGATTAATCGTGTCATTTTGTGTATCTCCTATTAGGAAAACCACTATCGTAGAGTCAATAGTCTTACCCCAAGTATTACGTATTATCGAACGTTTTTGAAAATTCACAGGGTTCGAAGACACTATTACGAGTAGAAGGAATCCCGCCGGGTATTTTCTACAAGGATTAGGGTTCCTGGTAAAAGTGAAATTATTGATATCGATAAGTTTTTTATAGTCATCTTTAATTTGTATTAGACTCTCGTTGTAAGGTCCTAGAAGACTGAATTTTGGATCCTGTATCCTGGCTACTTCTGATCCTGGACAATTGTAGTCGTAGATTAAAACCAATGTGAATAAAGTTATACAAATGACGTGGATATTGATCATTTTAAAAACTTGTATTGGACTTGGTTGGATCAATCAATCAGTCCCTTTGAAATCGATCATCATTGTACTTGGCATTGATAACTATTATTGTTTCTTGCATTTAATGATTACAGTTAATAACCTACACATATCATATTCTTTATTTTTCACAAAACCACCATCCAAAGGCAAACAACAACAAAAAGTCGAAAAACCCAAAGTGACATTAAATTGACATTGACAGCAGTTTCTTTTGTTTCTCGATGGATGGTTTCAATTAATTTGCATCAAGTCGCGCCCGATTTCAATGATTTTAAAAAATCATCACCTATTTATTTTTGTTTGGATAGTTTAGCCTGGGCGCAAACGTTCGTTTTTCCGAATGCGGTTCCAATTCGGAATTCTGCTCGCCTAGCGCATACGTACGGTTTTTATCCTGCGGAATATTACTTGGCCAGTACGACTAGTGATAGCGTTGCGAATGCACCATTTTTTATCAATTGCACTTCTGTTATCAACGAACATGAAAAATTAGTTATTGGATACAACCGTAAAATACTAGAGAATCTGCGAGAGTCAATTTTACCAAGAATTTATCAATTTATTAATATAAAATCAATTTTTATCATGAGCAGCACCACGCTGGGCGTGGCGCGATCCCGATTCGTAATTACCTTACGTGTGCGGTAGCTGGTCCAAATTGTATGTGCGGAATGGATTCCGTCCAGAAGTAGAAGGGAACCCGAATGCGTTCCGTATGCGTCACGTATACGATAACCGCATACAAAAAACGCACGTTTGCGCCCAGGCTTAATAGAGACATCAATTCCTGGGAAAACATAGTATGACAAATCAAAGCATATAATTTATTTGTGTAGTTTTCTTTCTGAATAGCTATCGTAACCATGACTCGAAACAAACAATGAAATAATTAGGACAGCCTAGAGGTTTTTAAGTTTATCTACGTAGGTACTAAAGTTTACGAGATACTAATTATATAAATAACGGAATTTTAGGTAGGTAAGAAAAGATATCGACGGAAGAAAACGAGAACGCTGTAAGCAGACAAACCTCAATTGTTTACCAGAGCCGAAAAACTAAAAAAAAAATAGAAAAAACAAAACTATTTACGGAAGAAACTTTTTTTGGAACACAATTTTGTTTTATATTTTGTTAAAAATTGTCCATAAAATAAAATTAAGTTTTTAGTGCTATAGTTATTAGAAAAAGGGTTTTCGCTACTTACAGCAATTGATACTTAATTTCCGCAGGTACCATAAAAATTACGTAAATTTTTTACTTCTATAATTTAACTGAAGTCTAAAATGCGGTACCTGCATTATAAAATTATGTAAGTGTCATCAAGAAAAGTCTAGAGTAATCTCAGTGTATAATTTCACACCTTAAGAACGCTGTAAGTGACATCGTGATATTAGAACTGCGCAAACTGCCTAATATTGTCGTAAGTCAATTAGCATCAAAAACACAGGTTTTTAGCATACTTACATCAAATTTGATGGTGTTACTGTTCAAAATACTTACGGCAAAAGTGATTTTTATTCATCGTAGAAATATGAAAGTCAGACCAATCGACGCGGTATTTTTTTCTAATTCAATGAATTTTTTTTACCTACTTACGCCATATTTGCTACTTACAGCGTTCTCGTTTTCTTCCATTGATATTATACCGTTAGGTACTATGTAAGTACTTACGGTATAATTACATCAGTGTTCATAGTACTGTGTTCTTTCAACTAAGTACTTACTATCATAGCCCGTAGTGCGAGTTTTTTCGTATAGCAAACGTTTCCGTAAACAAGACAATTGTATGGAAGCTTATAGCTTCGCAATACGACGTGCGCCAGAGGCATTTTTCAACTTTTTATATTTAGTTTAGCCTTATTAATTTATATCTAAAAATGTATGAGTGGCATTGTGTGACAAAATATTGTTAAAAATAAATTCATTATAGCGGTGGAATACGATATAGTCTTTTGGACTCCGCCCCTGGCGCGATATCTTGTGAACACCCATTCCTTGGAAACAATAGCCCTTAAGCAGTTTGTGCCACTCTAGGATTTTTTAAATTAAGTACCTCTATACATGCGAAGGGGTTTTAATACGAAAGGGGGTTGTTCTAGACGTCTAGACGAACAACGTCTTTTGAAAATTTGAACTTCGTTTTCGATAATTCTGAGGGAATTTTTACTGGAATATCAGCTGTTGTATACAAAAACTTCGAACGAAATGTTCGAATTTCTAAAAGTCGTAGAACAAAAGTTGTTTGCCTAGACGTCTAGAACAAACCCCTTTTATATTAAAATCCTTTCGCTGAAATACATTGTATATGTATGTTGTTTCAGTATTTTATATGTTATCATTTTCTGTTTGTGTTCCGTTTTTATGGTGTAATATAGTGTTGTTTTTATTTAAGATAAATTGTAGTTTTATTTGCTTGTTTTAGTAACAAAGTAATAAAATGTTCTTAATGAAAATTAACATTACAAACTAAATTAAACTAAGCTTAATTACTTATTACTACTAAACTAAATTAATTATATAACCTATATATTTACATTTAATAAAAAAAGTCCAAATGGTCGCTAAGAAAAGTCCCTAGGAGTGTGTCGAAAAGACTGGCTGCATTACCTTGTTCGATGATGATACTTTTCCACTGTCCGAGGTAGGAGCCAGCACTTCGGTCACCAGAATATAGTGTTTATCTATCTATCTATGTGAAATAACTTATCACTTTGGTATAGCCTTCCAAATATCCATCATCTGTTTAGCAGTTAATTCCTGCGGCCCATACAAGAAACTTCCTCTACATTTTGGACAAAATTTTTTCAAATTCTTAACTTGGCTCCTGGTTAGGTTGAAACTGCTTAAAGATGTTCTTGGTACTCCTATTTTCTGGGCCATGAAGCCGGTTATGTGGACGTCATCTATCCAGAAGTAGGGAGATTCCTGTGCCACTTCAAGGAGGCGGGATACTACGTCAGGAGAGTAGAGGATGGCCCAGCCTGTAACAATTATGGATGAGTGCACCAAGCGAAATCTAGCTTTGAATTTATTCTTATGATTATAAAATTTATTTAAATGATTTTACAATAGGTGGTTGGTGATTCTGAAAACTGCACTAAAGTTTCCAATGTGTTTGTGATCAAGCTGCTCCCAGACGTGCCACCTCTGCACATAACATGAACATCACAGATTGAACAATTTTGATATAGTTAGTAATACAATTTTGCAACATTTTTTACTGTGGTCTACTTCCTGTCTTTGGTTAAGGGCTACTTATTTATATTAATATTATAAATATTGTATATATTATAAAGAACAGTTTTTGTTGAAAAATTATTTTTGTGTTGGATAGTTCATTTATCGAGGAAGACTAGTCAAGTATAAATTGAACCTCACCTGGACAATATGTTGGAAAGTAATCACTTTCGTATTCATCAGCAGTGACTTTCCATTTTGAAGATTCTACTCTCTCAACGTGAGTGCTTCCCAACATGGGACATGCTATCAGCCCCCGAGCACCCCACGGAGACAGCTCCTTGGCTAAGAACCTTCTCATTTCATTTGAATGAACCACTACATCATCGTCTGTCTTCAATATATATTTAGCCATAGGACAGTGATGGGCTACCCATTTTAAACCCATTACATGCTTGTATGTCATGTTTCTATATGCATCTTTGAAGGTTCCTTGTACTATATCACCATGTGCAATATTTTCGTAATATATCCGCAGATTAATCGTGTCATTTTGTGTATCTCCTATTAGGAAAACCACTATCGTAGAGTCAATAGTCTTACCCCAAGTATTACGTATTATCGTACGTTTTTGAAAGTTCACAGGGTTCGAAGACACTATTACGAGTAGAAAGAACCCCGCCGGGTATTTTCTACAAGGATTAGGGTTCCTGGTAAAGGTGAAATTATTGATATCGATAAGTTTTTTATAGTCATCTTTAGTTTGTTTTAGACTTTCGTTGTAAGGTCCTAGAAGACTGAATTGCGGATCCTGTATCTTAGCTACTTCTGATCCTGGGCGATTGTAGTCGTAGATCAAAACCAATGTGAATAAAGTTATAGAAATGACGTGGATATTGATCATTTTAAAAACTTGTATTGGAGTTGGTTGGATCAATGAATTAGTCCCTTTGAAATCGATCATCATTGTACGTGGCATTGATAACTATTATTGTTTCTTGAATTTAATGATTACAGATATTAATCTACACGTATCATATTATTTCTTTTTCACAAAACCACCATCGAACGGCAAACAACAACAATAAGTCGAAAAACCAAAAGTGACGTTAAATTGACATTGACAGCAGTTTCTTTTGTTTCTCGATGGATGGTCTAAGATAATTTGCATCAAGTCGCGCCCGATTTCAATGAGATCAAACTATAAATATTCGAGGCCGAAATCGAACCTACAACATTCGGAAGTTCTATTTCAACCTCGAACAATTTGTGGTCAGATTTTATTCTGTTCTTAGAGACAAACAAACATAAGAACACTGACATGTATATTTAAGTCGGTTATAAAGGGTTA
Organism: Idaea straminata; assembly: GCA_951213275.1. Lineage (NCBI taxonomy): Eukaryota > Metazoa > Arthropoda > Insecta > Lepidoptera > Geometridae > Idaea > Idaea straminata. Next base: position 10,131,580 of record OX577869.1, on the reverse strand, counting down.
GATGTTCTCTATCACTCTGATTTCACAAATTGCCGTAGCCAGGAGGCGAACCCGTTATTTTCCAAAAACTCATCACCTATATTTTTTATCAGTGGATAGTGTATTAGCGGGAGATCAAATCCTGGGTAAACATAATATGACATTTTAAAGGAAATGATTTATTTGTGTAGAGTTCTGAATAGCTATCATGATCAATCAAATAATTATGAAAGCTTAAAGTTATTTAAGTTCATCTACGTGGGTACGTAGGTTTACGAGATAAGTAAATAATGGAATTGTAAGTAAGTAAGTAATAGTACATTACGATACAAGTATGGTAAATTAATTCTTGCATAGAGGCAATATAGGACGCGCAAGCGGAACGCGAGTGCTTCAAAAAGCCGAGATGCAATTATCAATAATCCACACGCGTATAAAAGAAAAGACTTGTTAAAATAGTAAAAAGTTAACAAAATATTTGTCAAGTGTTTAAAGCGGAAATCCTTTTGTTTTAGTGGTCTAGGTCTAGTTTAGATAATGCCATTTACTTCAAGTCTTTTTTAAAGTCGTGACGCCGAGATGACCTATAACAAAATATCCTTCATCAGAGTTAATAAGAAAGAAAAAAAATATTATGGAAAGAAATATAATATATAAAGACTCTTTATTGTCACCTTCCTTTTTTAAAAGCTTTTATTTAAACTTGCACTGTATTAATTAATTTTGATCCACTTCCCGGTTACCAATTGAGCTGAAATTTAGCATACCTACATATGTAAATCGGGTGACAATGGAATATTATGATGACATGGTGCTGATCTGATGATGGAGCTAGAAGGTGGCCATAGGAACTACGCAATGAAACGACATAAACTCATCTAGTTCGAGCTCGTCAGAATCTTCTTGACAAGTAGTTTGTCTTTCAATGTTAACCAGGGTCCGATGATGGAGCTGGAAGGTGGTCATAGGCACTCTGTAATGAAACGATGCAACCCTATCGAGTTCAGCTCTCGGCTCAGTACTTTGTTTCTAGATGGTTACCAGGGTCTGATTTGATGATAAACCTGGAAGGTGGTCATAGGAACTCAGTAAAGAAACGATGTAACCCCATCTTCATAGCACAGAAAACACCTTAGAAACTCCTTACGGTGTCAAATTAAAATCGCATAGTAGCGCAGACACATAGAAAGACTCTCGACTCTCTTATAGAAAACTCTAACAAAAAGATGGAGAAACTTCTTTCCATAAGTCAAAATTACAATTTTGTAATCATCTTCATCGACGACCCAGTGGCACAATGGTCACCATGCCGGACTGCCAAACACAGGGTTGCGGGTTCGATTGCCGCCTCAGACTAGTATTTATGCTTAGATACTTATCTGTAGTCTGGTTGTTTCTATGTATTATCTATACTTATATTATAAAGCTGAAGAGTTTGTTTGTTTGTTTGAACGTGCTAATCTCAGGAACTACTGGTTCGAATTGAAAAAATCATTTTGTGTTGGATAGTCCATTTATCGAGGAAGGCTATAGGCTACTTTTTATCCCGAAATTCCCACGGGATCAGGAGTTACGGGGGTGAAACCGCGGAGGGCTGCTAGTAGATTATAAAGCTGAAGAGTTTGTTTGTTTGAACGCTCTAATCTCAGGAACTACTGGTTCGAATTGAAAAATTATTTTTGTGTTGGATAGTCCATTTATCGAGGAAGGCTATAGGATACTTTTTATTTTAATATTCCCACGGGATCGGGACTTACGCGGGTGAAACCGCGGAGCGCAGCTAGTAAGTTATATTTACAAAAGAAAAGTATTTAAGTAGTATACCCGTCGTCAAGCACCCATTACACAAGTCTAGTTACTTAGCTTGGGGCTAGATGGCGATGTGTGGAATGACCTGCAATATTAATATGTATTTATTTATATTTATTGAGCAAGATCCCGCCTACCACCGAAATTTCGTGATTTCGTGAGAATTTCTCAGCGCATACCCCCAACACAGTTTTGAACGATCGCGATGTGCAATTATGAAGTCCAGACCATAGTAGCTTGGAAAATTAGCAGGTAGCAAAGCCAAGAATCGAACCTATTAATTTGTCAAATAAAGAAGTCGCCTATATTTTTGTACCAATCGATAATGTTGCTAATAACGAGAAAATTTCAATAGTTTCAATACCTTCCAGACCACCGAAGATATAAGGGAATATAATACTTAAACGTTAAAAATAAAATGTCATTTAAAAAAAACTTTTTTAAAACAAGCTATTATTATGTTCTATAAAATAAAAATAACTAAAAAATTTAAAAGGTGTAGCGTCACAATGTAACACTCTTTTATTTATAAAAAAATCTGTATGTGATAAAAACGCAAAGATTACCTACTTACGATACATTTACGATATAGGATTATTGTGACTTAGACGAAAATGTTAATTATCGTTAAAGGTTGTAATGTAGGTACCTATATATAATTATGTTTTTCTTATCAAGTTTACTAAAAACTTGTATTTAAAAGGTTTTTTTTTAAATTATGTTTTATTTTATTTGCTTGTCTTATTAACAAAGACATAAATTATTCTTTTTAAAAATGAAATAATATAAACCTTAAATAGTATAAAAATTAAAAGTCTAAATAGTTGCTAAGAAAAGTCCCTAGGAAGTGTGTCGAAAAGACTGGCTGCATTACCTCATTGGATAGCTATGCTTTTCCACTGTCCAAGATAGGAGCCATCCCTTTGGTCAATAAAGCTAAAGTGTTTATCTTTCTATGAAATAACTTTTTACTGTGGTATAGCCTTCCAAATATCCATCATCTGGTCAGCAGTTAAATCCTGCGGCCCATACAGGAAACTTCCAATATACTTTGGTCCCCAATTTTTCAAATTCTTTACTTGACTCCTAGTTAGGATGAGACCGCTTATAGATGATATTGACACTCCTATTTTCTGTGCCATGACACCAGTGATGTGAATATCATCTATCCAGAAGTAGGGTGATTCCTGCGCCGCTTCGAGGAGGCGGGATACTACATCAGGGGAGTAGAGGATGGCAAAGCCTGTAACAATTAAGCTTAAGATAAATAAATATAGCAGGACACTGCATGAGTGCACGCAGAGCAATCTAGCCTTGAATTTATTCTTATGATTACATAATTTATTTATTATTTTATAATAGGTAGTTCTGATACTTCACTAAAGCTTCCGATGTGTTGGTGATCCACCTCCTCCCAGACGTGCCACCTCTGCACATAACATCACTGAAAATCACTTACTGAACTATTTTGTTAGAGTTAGTACAACATTTTGCAACTTTTGTTACTGTGGTCTACTTCCTGGTCTTTGGTTAAGGGCTTATTAAATTTAATTTAATTGGATCTTACCTTGACAATATGTTGGAAAGTAATCACTTCTGTATTCATCAACAGTAACCGTCCATTTTGTTGGTACATTTCTCTGAACGTGAGCAGTCCTCACCACGGAACAGGCCATCAACCCCTGAGCACTCCATGGAGACAGCTCCTTGGCTAAGAACCTCCTCATCTCATTAGAATGAACCAATACATCATCATCTGTTTTCAATATATATTTAGCCATAGGACAGTGATGGGCTACCCACTTTAAACCCATTACATGTTTGTATGTCATGTTTCTATATGCATCTTTGAATGTACCTTGTACTATATCACCGTGTATAATATTTTCGTGACATATACGCAGATTAATCGTGTCATTTTGTGTATCTCCTATTAGGAAAACCACTATCGTAGAGTCAATAGTCTTACCCCAAGTATTACGTATTATCGTACGTTTTTCAAAGTTCACAGGGTTCGAAGACACAATTACGAGTAGAAGAAACCCCGCCGGGTATTTTCTACAAGGATTAGGGTTCCTGGTAAAGGTGAAATTATTGATATCGATAAGTTTTTTATAGTCATCTTTAGTTTGTATTAGACTTTCGTTATAAGGTCCCAGAAGACTGAATTGCGGATCCTGTATCCTGGCTTCTTCTGATCCTGGGCAATTGTAGTCGTAGATTAAAACCAATGTGAATAAAGTTATACAAATGACGTGGATATTGATCATTTTAAAAACTTGTATTGGACTTGGTTGGATCAATCAATTAGTCCCTTTGAAATCGATCTTCATTGTACTTGGCATTGATAACTATTACTGTTTCTTGGATTCCAATTATTATAGTTATTAACCTACACGTATTATATTATTCTTTCTTTTTCACAAAACCACCACCCAAAGGCAAACAACACAAAAAAGTCGAAAAACCCAAAGTGAAGTTAAATAAATTGACATTGACAGAAGTTTCTTTTTTTTCACGATGGATGGTCTCAGATAATTTGCATCAAGTCGCGCCCGATTTCAATGAGATCAAGTTGTATATATTCGAGGCCGAAATCGAACCTACAACATTCGGAAGTTCGATTTCAACCTCGAACAATTTATGGTCAGATTTAGTTGTTCTGAGAGACAAACAAACGAACGCTGATGTACATTGTACAGAGCATAAACACTAAAAGTAGATATAACAACTTTTTAGGTCGGATATTATGGGTTAGATGTTCTCTCACACTGATTCCACAAATTGCATCCCTAGATTTTTAGAAAAGGCATTAACTACCGTAGCCAGGAGTCGAACCCGTTATTTTAAAAAACCTCATCACCTATAATTTTGTATTAGTGGATTGTGTATTAAATTAGTGTTGCTGATAGAGATCAATTCCTGGGAAAACAAAGTGTGACAAATCAACGGAAATAATTTATTTGTGTAGTTTTCTGAATAGCTATCGTAACCATGACTGAAATGAATCAAATAATAATGAAAGCTTAATAGTATATTATGCAACTAGTGAATAGAGGACGGATTTAAAGCGAGGGCCATAGATGAATCACGCGCAATCGAAGGATTCTAACAACTGAATCACGACCGTAGCGAGTGATTCAAGTGTTAGAATCCTGAGCCACTAGAGTGATTTATGGCCCTCAATGTAAATCCGTACTTTATTTAAGAGTTGCATACTATACTTTATACCATGACTACGAGAAAAAGAAAACGAAACGTGTGGCGAGACCGACCGACAGACTCAGACTCAGACAGTATTTTTTGTGCAAGGAGGTTGTACAACCATTGAGATGGATGTCGAATATACAAGCACCAAAACAGTGATTAAAAGGCCTTTTTATTCACTGTTTTCAGTGAATAATTAATAAGCTTTTTAGAGCTTTTTAGAGTTTTTATATAAGTTCATCTACGTACTAAAGGTAAATAGGTAGGTAAGTAAAACATATTATAATAACTATGTAGTACATAACGGTATAATTACATTACAGTGTTCTTAATACTGTGTTTTGAAAACCTACTATAATAGCCCGTAGTGCGAGTTTACTAGTGTAGCAAACGTTATTTTATATCATGTTCCCACATACAAGACAATTGTATAGAAGATTAAAGCTTCGCAATACGTCCGCCAGGGGCGCTTTTCAACTTTCTATGCATATTCGTTTACGCTTACCTAGTACGTTTGCTATACAAAAAATCGCACTACAGGTAGAGAAACAAAGCTTGGCTAGTACTATTTCGTAGGACTATTTGATGTCCAAATTTTGGAATGCGCCACAAGCGCGATTATCTTGTGAATATCTTTAGTTTAGCCTTATTAGTTTCTATCTAAAAATGTATGAGTAGCATCGACAAAATATTGTTAAATAAATTAATTATAGCGGTGGACTACAATAAAGTTTATCTATTTACATTACATCTCTTGGAATCCGCCCCTGGCGCGATATCTTGTAAACACCCATTGCTTGGAAACAATCGACCTAAAGCAATTTGTGTCACTCTTGGATCTTTTGAATTTTAAATGTTTGTTTTAGTAATTTAAATGTTACTAGCTGCGCTCCGCGGTTTCACCCGCGTAATTCTTGATCCCGTAGTGTTATCGGGATAAAATGTGTGTTAATTCAGTAATTTTTGCATAAAGGAGTAACAAACATACATACACACACACAAACTTTAACATTTTAATATTAGTAGGATAGTAGGATTATAAAGTCGAAGAGTTTGTTTAAATGCGCAAATCTCGGGAACTACTGGTTCGAATTGAAAAAATATTTTTGTGATTGATAGTCCACACTTATCGAGGAAGGCTTCATTTTTTCATTTTGATATTTCCACGGGATCGGGACTTACGCGGGTGAAACCGCAGAGCACAGCTACTTTATAATATTAGTAGGAATATGTTCTGTTTGTGTTCTGATTTTATGGTGTAAAAAGGTGTTGTTTTTATTTAAGGTAAGTTGTATTTTTATTTGCTTGTTTTAGTAACAAAGCAATAAAATATTCATCACAAAAATTAAACCTCAATGAATTAAATAATCTACCTACTTACTTTTAATCAAAAAAAGTCTTAATGGTTGCTAAAGAAAAGGGACTTTACTTGAGCCACCATTAAGACTAAAAAAAAATTCTTAATGTTTGTTAAAGAAAAGGGAGTTTTTTTTAGAAAGTGAGTTGAAAAGGTTTGCTGCATTACATCATTGGATGGCAATGCTTTTAGGTAGGAGCCATCCCTTTAGTCACCAGAATCTAGTGTTTATCTATCTATGTTAAATAACTTAAATTACTTTGGTATATAGTCTTCCAAATAACCATCATCTGGTCAGCAGTTAAAGGCTGCGGCCCATACAGGAAACTTCCGCTACACTTTGGACCCAAATTTTTCAAATTCTTTACTTGGCTCCTGGTTAGGATGAGACTTCTTAAAGATGTTCTTGGTACTCCTATTTTCTGGGCCATGAAGCCGGTCATGTGGGCGTCTTCTATCCAGAAGTAGGGAGATTCCTGTGCCACTTCGAGGAGGCGGAATACTACATCAGGGGAGTAGAGGACGGACCAGCCTGTAACAATTAAGTATAGGATAAATAAATATGGCAGACCACTGCATGAGTGCACCTAGCGAAATCTAGCCTTGAATTCATTCTTATGATTATATGTATAATTTAATCAAATGATTTTACAATAGGAAGTAGTAGGTGATTCTGAAAACTTCACTAAATCTTCCGATGTGTTGGTGATCCACCTCCTCCTAGACGTGTCACCTCTGCACATAACATGAACATCACAGATTGAATTATTTTGTTATGGTTAGTATAAAATTATGCAACCTTTGTTACTGTGGTCTACTTCCTGGTCTTTGGTTAAAGGCTACTTATCAAGTATAAATTGGACTTTACCTGTACAATAGGTTGGAAAGTTATTACTCTCGTATTTATCGGCAATGAACTTCCTTTTTGAAGATAGTACTCTCTGAACGGGAGCACGCAGCAAGATGGGACAGGCTATTAGCCCCCGAGCACCCCACGGAGACAGCTCCTTGGCTAAGAACCTTCTCATCTTATTAGGAAGAACCATTACATCATCGTCTGTCTTCAATATATATTTAGCCATAGGACAGTGATGGGCTACCCACTTTAAACCCATTACATGTTTGTATGTCAAGTTTCTATATGTATCTTTGAAGGTTCCTTGTACTATATCACCATGTCTAATACTTTCGTGATATATACGCTGATTAATCGTGTCATTTTGTGTATCTCCTAATAGGAAAACCAGTATCGTAGAATCAAAATTCTTACCCCAAATATTGCGTATTATCGTACGTTTTTGAAAGTTCACAGTGTTCGAAGGCACTAATACGAGTAGAAGGAACCCCGCCGGGTATTTTCTACAAGGATTAGGGTTCCTGGTAAAGGTGAAATTATTGATATCGATAAGTTTTCTATACTCATCTTTAGTTTGTACTAGACTCTCGTTGTAAGGTCCCAGAAGACTGAATTGCAGATCCTGTATCCTGGCTACTTCTGTTCCTGGGCGATTGTAGTTGTAGATTAAAAGGAATGCGAATAAAATTATACAAATGACGTGGATATTGATTTTTATCATTTCCGTTGGACTTGGTTAGATCAATCAATTATTAGTTCCTTTGGAATCGATCTTCTTATCAACTGTTTAACCTACCTACTTGGACTGGATAACAGTTATTATTGTTTCTGATTATTACTGAAATTTACCTACACCTATCATAATAATCTTACTTTTTCACAAAATCATAACACAAAATGAACCACCACCCAATAGCAAAAAGCCTCTGCAAAAAGCCGAAAGTCAAAGTGACGTTATATTGACAGTAGATTAATTATTTTTTCTCGATGGATGGTTTCAGATAATTTGCACCAAGTCGCGCCGGATTTCAGTGATACGAGTCTGGCAACAGTCTTGGCCCTGGAAAAGAGCGGTAAATTTAAAAAAAAACTAAGTTAATTACTATGAAATATTTGGTATACTTAACAATTAATTACATAAATAATATTTATTAATAATTGATTAATTATCAAGTACATATCAAAATAGATTATTCCAATTATTTCATAGTACTTAATTTAGACTTTTTTAAAGCCGCTCGTTTCCCATTCTCGTTAGCCAGACTCTAAAGCTATTTAATTATTCAAAACCTACAACAGTTGCAGGTTTGATTTTGGCCACGAATATTTTAATAGACCTCGAACAACAATTTGTGTTCAGATTTCGTTCTGTTCTGAGTTTTTATGTATTTACAAAAGAAAGTAGATATTATATTCGTTGTCTGGCCAACATAACATATGATGGCGCTGTGTTATTATTTCTTCACTAACTGCGCCTCGGGTTTAGTAGTTTTTGCAAGGATTTATTTTATTAAATAAACTACAAAAATAATTTAATATTCGTATAATATTAGGTTAGTACAAATAAATAAATAATCAACATTTTAAACGAAACACTGATGTTGGCACACACAATCACACACAGCACACGAGCGCCTCTAACGGATATTGGCAGAACAAAATTTGATCAAATAACACGAAAAAAATAGCCTATTTTTGTTTTAAAAACGGTTCGTTTTGGAAGCTACCACAGGAAGGTACATTGTAAAAAACATGTCAAAAATCAAAATAACATAGTTACAAATACAAGAAACCATATCTTAAACAGATCATCCCTTTATGAGATATGTCGTCTGAAGAAAGGGACATTTAACACCTCGTCTCCCGGTTTCACTTGCGTAAGTTTAAATCCATTGGGAATATCGGAATAAAAAGTAGCTGCGTTGAGCGTGGTTTGCATTATATCCCGCTAGAGGCGCTGTTATCAATACAATTCACAAAAGACTAGAAATAGTGCTTAGTGCAACTTTACACTGGCAAGGTTAAAGGATTAGTGTGTACTCGCCTTAATACTTCAGTCAATTCTCGTAAATGGCATTTTCCAAATTACATTTCGATCACAAATAATACCCTCAGGTAGCATTTTGTAAAAAAAACTGATTTCGAGGGTATCTTTGCAATCGAAATTATATTCCAATGTAATTTAAACAATGTTATTTATCAGAATTGGCTTTCGCACTTTATACGAAAGAGAGACGCATAATTTTTTTTTGTATTGCTTCGAAAATTGTTGTGACTATAATATCGTTCGTAGGCAGTTAATAGATGATATATTTTCCTACATTTTGGTGTGATTTGAAGATGAAAATTCTTTGTCGTTTCCAAGCTTATGTCGAGAAAAGGCATTGGCGTTTTTGGAGTTCCGTACCCAAAGGTCGTCCGTCTATCCGTCACCAGGCTGTATCTTATGAACTGTGATAGTTAGACTGTTGAAATTTTCACAGATCATGTATTTCTGTTGTCGATAAATGTAAGTTGGGTTCCTATACAACATTATTCCTTTGTGAATGAGTCCGATTCCCACTTGGTCGTTAAACGACAAAACTTTAGTGATAGGGAACAGGCATAGTACAAGCCGTACCCTGTATACCCTTATAAAATTAAATGTAGAATCAAAGTTAAGCTAAAGGAACAAGAAAGAATCATCAAAATCGGTTTGTAAACAACGAAATTATGCCATAAAAAACATAATATTTATGTACAGTTGAATTTGGACTCTCTTTTTTTTTAAAGAGTTAGATGTGCGTTCTGTTTTTTCTTTGTCCGGTCAGCTCTGTGACCGAACTCTTGGCCCCGGATTTACGAATGTGCCAGTTTTAAGTTTTAGTTCTATTTGTCTTCAGTTTTCAAGGCTTGGGTGTTTCATAGTAATTTAATATTTTTTAATTCTTGTAAGGTTAATAAATTTATTATTTTATTTATTATAATGTTTGCGAATATTTTAGGGCCAATTTGTGTATTTTGTTTAGTATTGTTATAATATAATTATATTATTATTATAATAATATAGTTTTTTCTCTCTCTCTCTCTCTGAATTAATTCGTTATTATTACACTGTCATAATACATTTTCTTTATTGGAACGAAGTTTCTTATCTTAGCAGAAAAAAAAATGTTACGCGATACGAAAAACCGTAAGTAAAACAAATCTCTCACATAATTGAAGATCTTTTTTAAAATTTTATAAGAAAAAGGTAAAAAGACTTCGTTCCAAACGAGTTTCCCGCGACTCTTTCATTTTTTTTTCACTCACCCTGATAAAAATATTCAATTTTTAGGAATGTTTTAGCATAAATTAATTAAATAAGCGTGTCGAACAAATTCGCTGTCAATATTGTTTCCAATCGACAGAATTTATAGTCTTTTATTAGGGGTTGTGTCATTTTGGCATATAGTAAACGGTCAACCATTCACTTTTTATTAATTGCGCGGCCATCTTTTAAACCTATGGCAATATATAGAGTATATTAATACAAACAAAAAATGCCACGTAACGAAATCACGTAAAGTGACAGGTGCTCCTGTTATGTGCAAATACAAAAATCTTCTTAAATATTTTTTTTACAATAAACAAAAGCCAAAACTGATACTTTATAAGATTATGGCATTTGTATTCATATCCTCTATTTAAGTCACAGGATTATGTTGATATATGTCCGCGCAAAAAAAAAATTGAGGCGACTACTACGCCAGTCTTTATCTTATATAGTTTCTTTAAAATTTCTAATATTCGAAAATAATTCGTATAAAGTAACACAAGTTTTAGGGTTCTGTACCCAAAGGGTAAAAAAACGAGACCATTTTCCTAAGACTCCACTATCCCATGCATCGTAATAGTAGTATTTTATGTTACTATATCTGTTTTGTCCAAAAGCCTCTATAATGTTATATTGCAAATAAATGATATGGTATTCTATTCTATATTTATAAGTACATAAGGCTCACGATCTGTATTCGCCATAAACTGTACCACGTGGTACAGTTTATGGCGAATACAGACATTTTCAATAATTTTTGAAAGCAAAAAATAAAATACAAGCGAATATTTCTGCCTTCAAATTGTTTGAAGTCCAGTTCGCCTGTAATCGCCTTAATATATACAATAACTAGAATACATTTAATTAGTTTATTTACAATAATAATTAATATTTAGTGCATTTACTTACATCTAGAAATAAATTACTACTAATTTTATAAATGGGAAAGTTTGTTTGTTTACTTCTTCATTGTCAAATGTCGTGATCGATTTTGATGAAAGGGATTGTAGCATTTTGGCATATAATAAACGGCCACCTTTAAAACCTATGCCCAATATACGTTTGTTAAGTTTTCTTGCTAAAAGTGCTGAATCAATTTTAATGAATCTCGATGTACAGAATCTCTACTAGAGATAGATGAGATCTTGGAATATGACATAGGCTACTTTTTGCAGGTGAAACCGCGGGCGTAAAGCTAGCTTTTAAAATACAATGTGTTTAATACTAATATACTAAAACGAAAGGGGTTTATTCTATACGGCTAGGCAAACAAGGTTTGTACGATGACCATTGGATATTGTAAAACTGGAAATCAGCTATTTATGGATAATTAATTAATGTGTTATTTTTTTATTGAATAATTAATTAGTCGTAAACACAATAAACAAATGAAATAACCTTTAACTCCAAGGAATAGTTGATTTTCGACTTAACATAACCTCAAAGGCAAATTTACAAAAGTCTTTGAACAAAAGTTGTCCGCATAGATGACTAGAAGAACCCCCTTTCTCATTATTATTCCCTTGCACACATTGTATAAATCAAATTATTCTTAGAAATACTAACTTTTAACAAGAATTAACAACAAGACACTTACTATTAAAGAAACAGCCAATATAAGTATACAATGCATCTTTCTATTCTTTCTCTGATACCTCTCAGCTTTTTGTAACTGTTTATATCCTTCATGGACTTGGGTTTGTGTTGATTCTATATTAAAATCTATTCTATCTAATACCGTACCTTGTTCGTGGACCATATGGGCTAAGTCTTTGAATACATCGTTCAAATCTGTTATAGAACGGACTATTTTGTTCACTTCTTCTTCCCTCTCCGCTACCATTTTAGTGTTTTCTTCCTGCATGAGTAATAATTGCTTCTGTGTCATCTGATTTTGACTGTTAAATGGTTCGTCAAATGATTCCTCGTTGAGGTATTGTGTTCCGGATGTGCTCGGTAATGAGAATAGTAAGTCGGTTTGGTTGTTTGTTAGTCCGGGTAGGAGTTCTGAGTCGTTCAGTGATAGTTCTTCGAAGTTAGGTAGTTCGAAGTATGCGTTCGATCGTTCTTCTCTGGATGTCAGTGATTTTAGATAGTTTGATTGTGCTGTTCTGAAGGTTACGCTTAGGTCTTGTAATGTGGTGACGAGGGCTTGGACTACGTTTGATACTAATTGTTGTTCTGTCTTGTTGCCTGGAATAAATGAAATAGAAAATAAATATTGTAGGAAATTAGACACGACCCAGCGCCATCTTGCCCGATGCTAAGCACCTAGCTTTATGTTATGGTGGCCAGATAACAGATAGAATACTTAGGTACTTTTCTTTTTCTAAATATATACTTAATATACATACAGAAATACCTAGTACATAAATATCAGTTTGAGTTTTATTGTTTTATGTCACTTAACGGAATAACGTGATACTTTACGATATTTTGTTACATGGCATTTGTTGTTTGTATTTATGTCCTTTATACATTGCTCTAGGTTTGAAAGGTGATAGCGCAACTAAAGAAAAACACAAAAAATGCCTAAGGTTACTATGCCAAAATGTTACAAGCCCTTTTTTTAAACAACCTTTAGTAAGTTCTCCTTAGTTAGTCTTTTAGTTAAAAAATCGGCCAAGTGCGAGACGGACTCGGGAACATAGGGTTCCGTACCATAACATTATATTATGTTTTAGTATATTTTGTTGTTATAGCGGCAACATAAATACATCATCTGTGAAAATTTCAACCATCTAGCTATCACACAGCATCATACAGCTTGGTGACAGACAAACAGTGGAGTTTTAGTAAAGGGTTCTTTTTTTACCCTTTCGTTACAGAACCGAAAAAAAAAACAATATCATCAACATCATCATATCAGCTACAACACGTCCACTGCTGAACATAGGCCTCCCCCAAAGACTTCCAGAGTGATTGGTCGCATGTTCTCTGCATCCAACGACTTCCCGCGACCTTAATCAAAAAACCATATACTTAGTGGATATTAAAGTAGCTTTAAGTAATACATTACCATGTGGTACATGTCTCCGTATAGCGGCGACGTGTGAGTGTGCATGTGTGAACAGTTTCCCGACGTCGTTGGCGAGACGGGAGACGGCTCGCGCCTCGCCGCTGTTGTCGTCGAGGGCTGGCCGACGGATCTGCTTCTCTTGTTGGGACTGGAGCTCTGAGAGTTTGCTGCGTAATCTGTTTGGTACAAATATAAGGTAGAGTCTTCTGAAGTTAATGGTTTTTTTGTGATTTGATCTAATCAAAATAGTTGTATAATGTTTTTAGCACAGTAGTATTATAGTTACAATCACTCCAGTAATTTTTCCGATGCATACCAATGTATTTGCCATGCAAGGATGCTTGGTGAAAAAACCACTTATGCCATAATAAATTTGTATTTAAAAAGAGCAAATCACTGACTCATTCAATGATCATGTTATCTCAGAAACTACAAGTGCTAGGAGTCTCAAATTTTGCATGAGGGTTCCTTTTAGGATGTGGGTGGTCACTAAGATGGGATTTTGCGAAATTCAACCAATAAAGAGGTAACAAGGGCTGATAACATTTGTAGTCGATATCTATACTAAGTTTTTTGTGTTTGTAACGAATAGGCTCTGAAACTACTGGACTGATTTTGATGAAAATTTGTGTGAGGATACTTGTACTTGTATACGGGCTGTTTTCTGCAATCAGACCTCTTTAGTTGGATCCCCTTTGCGTGATTGGTATGAAGATACATTGATTCATTGGGATTAACATAGTCTACTTTTTATCGCAATATTTGAACGGGATCGGGGGAAACCGCGGAACGCAGCGAATATAGGATATGTGAAGAGTAATGATTCTTTGATTAGTGAAAATGTATTTACAAACCTGGATATAACATAGTGAGCCTCCTCGAGCGTGTCGAGCCACGGCGGTGGCGTGACGTCACGTGACTCGAAACCCATCTCGACGTCACGGGACGAGCGACGCATGAGACGCACGCGTTCTGTGTCATTGTCCTGAAAGAAACATTGTTGGCCATTTCAAATGTTGTATTTGTGGTTTTGTGATGATTATGGTTCAGTTGCCTGTGTCTGCCTTGAAAAATAAGCAGTGGTCTAGTTATACCATTTCAACTTTAAATTTTTGGTTTGTGTTTAAAAAATAGTGTTTTCAGTTCAGTGTCTAGTGTAGAAGTGTGTAGAGAAGGAAAAGAAGAAATAAACATACCTGTCCCATAAAAGTAGGCTAAAACAAAAAGGAATAATGCAGTAAGTATATTAAAAAAAGATGCGACATTTTTTAAACATTTCATAATAAGAATGGGAAAGCATCATGGAAATTATAAGTAAATGAAGTATGAGAAAGTGTTTTCAAAAATATTATTTGCCTAATGAGCCTAATAATATTCGGTCAAAGTTATTAGCTACCATGATTTTAGGGTTTGCCGTATTTCTATTGAATCCTGTGGTTTGTAGGTTTTTTTAATAGCCTTTGTACTAGATACATTGCATCATACTGCCGTAAACTGGATGAAATGACCAAATCAATAAAACATCACAACAGTGAATTTACCTGCTCTGAAAATATCTGCCGGCTGTGTATCGCATTGTTGCGCATTAACACAAACACTTCAGTTATACTTCTCGACACCATTTCGAAGTTATTAACGGGAAAACTATAGAAAATTCATGAAAAATATTTATTTTTATGAATTTAAGTTCCTCGTTCATCCACCGAAGCAACTTTGAAGTTCGAGATGACAGACATGCCATTTTTGACTTAAAATTTTGACGTTGACGGTTCCCTTTTTATTGAACGATAGTGTTCGGATATCTGTAAAAATTGTCTGTAAAATGATGAAAAACGGTATAAAATCAGTTTTATTACCGGTTTAAAACTATTTACAAATATTTTTACTCTGACTCTGTCATGCTGTGCAGCGCTGCTGTCAAAACAATATGAATGAGGGAGGTTACCTATTGATTTCGCTACAACCTATTTTATTGAATTTATGAAATAAAGTGCTGCTTTTAACGTAACTTCATAAAAGTCATCTATTTACTATAAATCAACACTTGCATCTTTTAATTATATACTAATAAAACGAAAAAATGAGCACTCAAGCTTACGATCCCGGGCCAGAACAATTCCAGCAGTTTCCTTCAAATAGAATAATAGTTATTCACCCTGGATCCATGCACATTAGAATAGGAAGAGCTTCGGATCTCCTCCCAGTGAAACAACTGCACTGCATAGCGAGAAAACGTCGACACGGCGGTAAAATATACCGCGACCCTTTCGTGCCGCCTAGCGTTCCGAAAACTAAAGAATTAATAGAAGAACTCGAAGAATGTCGGCTTCAGATATCGCATACGTTGCAGTCTTGTGTGCAGTCGAACGGGGCGCGGCGGTACGCGACGCCGCCGCAACAGATCGCGGCGTTCAACCGACGATCGTTGCCAGAGACGGTGAGCGACGGAGAGCCCTGGCCGCAAGTCCAGTGTGACATCGTCATAGGTGACCTGGTCCTCGACATCGACCCCGAACTACCCTACAACATACATTTTCCATATCGCCGCGGGGACTTTAACATTCACTCTGAAGTTGGTGGCTCAATATCCTCCGTTTTAAACGACTTGTATACAATATGGAGCTCTATCATCGAATATAAACTAGGTATACCTCTAATAGAGCTAGTAAAGTATCGCTGTGTGTTGTTAATACCAGATCTCTACTCTAGAAGTCATCTCAAGTACCTGATGTCCTTGTTATTGAGAGAATTAGGATTCGGAAGCTGTTTCCTTGTTCAGGAGAGTGTTGGTGCTACCTTCGGGGCTGGGATCGGTTCTGCCTGTGTTGTAGACATTGGAGATCAAAAGACTGCCATATCTTGTGTTGAAGATGGTATATCGCACAAGACAACTCGATTACGCATGGATTATGGAGCTGGTGATGTCTGCCAAGCTCTATCCTGGATGTTTCACAAAAGCGCATTTCCATACAAGAATTGGAATGAAAATGTTCCCCGAGATGTCATTCTTATGAGGACTTTATACGAAAACTTCTGTCACGTCAACTTAGATGTATGCGGACCACAGGAGAAGTCATTCTTAGTAGACCATCCCGGTGATATTGTCAACAAATACACTCTACAAGTCGGCGACGAATGTATCATCTCGCCGCTGGCAATGTTCTACACAGATTTACTTAAAATAACAG
The DNA here is from genome assembly GCA_951213275.1 of Idaea straminata. NCBI lineage: Eukaryota > Metazoa > Arthropoda > Insecta > Lepidoptera > Geometridae > Idaea > Idaea straminata. Next base: position 10,114,870 of record OX577869.1, on the reverse strand, counting down.
GTCCTAAGACAACAAAAACTCAGAGCAGACAGCCGAGCGATCCCGAGGACCCTTTCGATGCGGAATTTCTTCGAGAAACTGGACGTAAACGTGAAGCAATCGATACAACTGCTAATGAGAGTCAACAACTGGAGAATACTAATGAAACTCAACCTCAAACAAATCCAGATGAAGATATAGTTGTAGATACGTTAGAAGTGGGCCCCGGGGATCTCGTAACACTAGCTCCAGGACAAGTGCTTGCTTTAGACGCTGCTATACTACAGAGCATCGATCAAAGTCCCAATGAAGAACTTAAACGGAAAATGTACTCAAATATTTTAATAGTAGGAGGTGGAGTTAAAGTCCATGGACTCTACCTGTGGCTTCAAAACAGACTAGCTTTACAAATACCTTATACATATAAGACAGAGCAGTTAGAGATAGTGACATCTCCGAAGGACATCGACCCAGCGAGTACTGTATGGAAGGGTGCTGCAGTGATGTCCTGTTTGGAATCTGCCATTGAGCTGTGGATCAACCAGAGCGAGTGGAATAAGTTTGGTTTAAGGATACTGAGAGAGAGGGCGCCGTTTATTTGGTAGTGTAGCTTAGAATAAAATGTTTAAAATACGTTTCAAACTTTTAATTTCAGGATTATTTGTCCTTCTCTGTGGCAAGGCCGTTAATCACCAACTCAAACTAATACCTATCTAAATTATTGTATCTGTTTGTGTAGCTGCCATAACAGCCTTGTTGCTTAGCTTAGGGCTAGATGGCGCTGTGTACAACATCCTACAATAGGCTTTCTGTATAGATAACAAATTATATGAAATAATAAAAGAAAAATATTTTTAAATAAAGAAGTTTTTTCCAACATTAACAAAGAATTACTGTCTAAATATACAGTATAAAAATATAAAAGTTACTTACATAATACATACTATATCTATTTCATTATGCTACATTTGGCCAATTGGCAAAATACTTGAGCCTCAAATGAAGTAAGTACTAAGTATTACTTAAGTACAGATTCAGAAATAATCTCAAACTGATAATATGACATCAAGGAACGTACCCAATAATTATAGTATTAGTAGTTTAATTAAAAAACCAATATTAAATGCAATTTTGTCATGGAATAACTTTACATAAAACCCTGGTAACTTTAAAATTTAAAATAATAGTTTATTTTTACTTATTAAATTAGTTACTACTTTAATAAAATGCAGTCTTGTCATGATATAATGCGTTATTTAGATAAGTTATAATTAGATAAAATTGTCTAAAAATATGATAGGGAATCCAGTTCCAACAAACTAAATTATTAATATTATATAAAGAAAAAACATAGCATGACTGACTTTGACTTATTTAAGGCACCATTGTTACTGTAATAAAATATTATCCAACAGGCACCATTACTAATTTACAATAAATTCAATATTCTTAGGTATTTCTGGTATTAAACTGGCAAGTATATATTAATTTTTTAACTGGCAACACAACTACCACCATCACCTTTTTTGTAAACCACATGACAATGCTCAACCTTCAATTTAGGATGGCAACATAAATAATATAAAACCATAAGCATAATTCCTACCAAAAATGGTAGAATAGTTAGCACTGTGAGTGGGTAAAATAACACAGAAGACCGAACACTTTCGTTGGCATATAACAACCATATTGTTCCACAAGCAAAATTCTCAAGAAAACATAATGTATAATACATAGAATACCTATACCTCGTTCTTCCTTCAACTGGTAATATATAAGTAAACAGATAAACAGCTCCGAGTGCAAATGAAAAGGCAATGTCTGCCAGTTTGTTGTTTGCGCAGAAAGGTGATGGATCAAACAGCTGGATCAGGGTGGCCATGACAAGTATGTGGATGCCGCAAGCAAGGATCGTCCAGTGGGGGAACAAGTATGCTATTATTGATATCGACGTAATACGGCTTACTGTAACAAAGGAAATATTTATTTATAAAAATCTCGTAACAGTTTCTGTTCAACCGATTTTAATGAAAGCATATCAAGCATGAATCATATGATTTCTATTTCAGTTAAACGCAATAAAAAGCTATAGCTTAATAAAGGGCAAAACACTAATAATAACTTCATTTTTTGTTGGTTTCTAGCTGCAACCCATGACTTCACTTGCTTAAATCAGAATTCGTTACCTTTTATCTCTATACCAAAATTCATAATATTCGTTTGTAAGTAAATATACTAACATGTAATAAGAAAGTGGTAAGTAGTCTGCATGATGGTACCGGTCCAGCTCATGTTGTCCTTGTCCTGGGCGAACCGTATCGCGCGCTGGTACGCTCCGAGGCACCACCCGAGACTTACCACCGATGAGGTTATGGACAGCGATTGATGGACTGGAAGGGGAGATAATTGGGTTAAAACTTGGGGTTTTTATCCGGCTCGAAGGACCTGAATGTTCCGGCTCGAAGAACCAAACAGTTCGGATTTGAATGACCATAATCCTTCGCCTAGCTAAAAGATAATATAAATAAAGCTTTCTATTGGTAAAATAATTTTTAAAATAAATCCAGTCGGTCTCGCCGGAGTCGGACTCACGCACGAATGGTTCCGTACTATTATATTCTGTTTTTAGTATTTGTTGGAATAACGGCAACAGAAAAACATCATCTGTGAAAATTTCAACTGTAGCTATCACGGTTCATGAGATACAGCCTAGTGACAGACGGTGGAGTCTGAAAGGGTCCATCATTTCGACCGTCTACGTTTGACCTTTAGGTACGGAACCTTAGAAAGAGCAGAAATAGAAATCTTTTTTTTTTCGTGTTTAGCTGCCATCAGTCGTAAAATTTGACTATGATCAGTTGTGTTCAGTCCAGGAATGGCGGAATAAATAGAAATCTGAAAAGACTAAACACTACAACCACACGTACAGTAACCGATACTGACCAGCGAACTTGTCAGCATGTTTCAGTAACAACGTAGTCTGCAACACTTGTTGCGGCGCCGACTCCAGGAAACACTCGAAGACGCGCAACAGTGCGGCATCCGCGTCCTCTTCCAACATACGACCGTAGTACTCGCGTTGGAGCTTCACGTCGCCAGATTTCTCCGCGCGGCGGGATTTAACTGCGTAACTGAAAACATCGTTTTGAACTTTACATAGGGTCAGCAAAGGACTGAGGATACCAGGTGCATATTTTAAAGTTTATTTTTTTAAATAACGGGTCAATATTTTTCTGTTATTCTGCGTGAAATAACTAACACTTCGGAAGCTTTAGTGATATCGAACAGAATAGTTACTAAACCATTATTTAAAAAAATAAAAAGCCTTTGGATATTTTGGCATAGTAACTTAAAATGCCGCGGTGCATTTCGAGACCCATGCCAATCGATAGTGGGTATTACGGCGAACAAATAACGCCTTCACGGAAACGGGATATTTAACCAAACGTGTTGTTGTTGTTGTCTTATGATTTTCCAAAAATGCACGGTGCATTTGGAGACCCATACCTATCGATAGAGGGCAATATGCCTTCACATCAAACTTTTAAAGGGTCTCGGAAACGGGATATTTGTTGAATCATGTTTCTATGTATATCCCGTTTCCGAAAGGCTTTAGAGGTTCGGTGTAAAGGCATTATTAGTTCGCCATGATGCCCTCTATGAATACGTATGGGACTCGAAATCCACCGCGCATTTTTGAAAAATCACAGTACAACAAGTTTTGTTAAATATCCCGTTTCGGAGACGCTTTAGAAGTTCGGTGTGACGACATTATTTGTTCACTGTAATTTAAATATTTTTCGAAATATTTCGCCTTTGTTCTCAATATTTATTTGTTTATTAGTCATCTATCAGATAACCAAGTCTTAGTCAGTCTCTTCACTTTAACTCGACCTTAATTTATCTGTTCTAAGTTAATTTTAACAAAGTTTGTTGATTTCTACATCAATGTTAGCGACAGACAGATTAACAGTGTGTAATCATCACTCACTGGTAAATACTATTGACTTTTAACAAAGTAGAATTCCTCTTATTTCTTATCATTTTTGATATAACTGAATTTCATAGAAATACAAAAGATAAAATCTACTTGGATAAGGAAATCTCACATTTGAAGAATTGTTATTTTTATCTTCATATTATTTGCCTACTATTTGTATCCCACAGTTTTACCTGAATAAAAAGTAATTTGCCTAAATTCTGCTTTGATAAACAAATCTTATATTCATTCAAAAACAATTGAACTCTATTTTATTTATATACAAGCTGCATGTCAAGGTTTTACCTGCATAAAAGTAGCCTTTGTCTTCGCCACAATAAGAACTCTACTCTTGTATAAATTTTTATCAAAAAAGGTCTAGCAGGTTGACTGTAAGGTCAACAAATTGTTGCATTTATGTACCTAATACCTAGAATATAATACTAAAATCATACAGCAATTATTAGGATATTCTAAATAATTGTCCCTCAATATGGTGATGAGATCCTTACAATCAATAGGAACTTAAGCAAAATGTCCTACATCAAAATGACAGAAAATCAAATTACGTAGTAACAAAACATCCTATTACTTATTGAATATTGATATAAAATTACTTTACTCATATTTGTACCCGAATATGTTAACTAAGTTATCGAAGACTATATTTTGAGATGAATTATAAACTCGTGTTAACTTACATGAGAGCATCAATGAAACGGAGTATTGGTGCCATTTGTAGCACTAGTATGAACACACGAACCCACTTCCTTCGTGTGAAGTCATTGCTCAGCGTGTCATTGTCTCTAGGCTTGTCAATAGCGTACCTGATCAATATCAATTTAGATAATTATCCATTAACTCATCATTGTGGCATCTCTTGGTTATTTATGCACCTGCAATGACCATGTATAAGATGGAGAAGGCTTGCCCTAATCCTACATCACCTTCCTCAGCTTAGTCGACCGTATACAGAAAGAAGAACTAGTCAATACGTCTAACTCAGCTGTGAGGTTTGTCTTCTTTCGATGTAAAAGCAATGTCAATAGCATTACTTTAGAAGATTCTGATATATCTATGGGACCGGTATGTGTGCTGGTGACACCGCGGGAAGTGTGTTAGCCTCGTAAATATGCAAATAACAAGGAAAATTGAACTTACATTCGTATGGAAACAGCAGTGTTTATGAACGCAGGAACCAGTATGAAGGCCAGCGTCCAGCCGAAAGCCTCCATCTCACCTTCTATATAATACCTCACAGCTACATTTATATCGATTACGATATCCACGAGATGACCACCGATCGCAACTAAATACATAACAATGTCCAGCCTCGATATATGGATTTTATCCGGCATTCGGTCTGCCTCGTCGTAGGAAACACCATTCTGTAGCGGTTCGATAACTGCTGCAGACATTTTGAGTTAAAGCAACTCATAAAAATGAGTAGAATTTAGTTATTTTTAATATTTTGGAAACAAAGCAATAACAAACACCCGCCGCCCGCCGCGCGTTGTAATGATGAATGTGGGTGGCCAGCACAATAACTATTTTTACAACAAAATTATGGACTAATTTTTTTTTGTCCATTTAATAAATTATATGAAGACTAGAAAAATGTGTGCGTGTACATATGTACGCGCGTCTTTTTTATTGCATTCCATTCCATTTCATGCACAAAAAACTCTTTGAGGTTGCGTACGCAGTGTTATAGCACATATAGTGTATGTCACTGTCGCCCGGGGCGGAGTCATAGTCATAATGTGCCGCCCTTTTGGCGACTTAAAAATATTAATGTTGACTATTTGCCACCCTTATTTTGACGTCATTAAAATAATAATGTCTCAAGTTTTCCGCCCTTTTGACGTCATAAAAATGATGGTATTAGCGAGAGCTTTCTTGAAATATAATTGTCCGAATGACCTCCAGTGACAACACATAATATTTTTTCCCAATTTTGCCGCCCTCCTAATGGTGGCGCCCGGGGCGGTCCACCTCTTCCATCCCCCCCCCCTCGCCTGGGCGTACGTACTATTTAATAATAATCGTCTTTTCTTTCTTTTTTTTCGATCGTCCAGACAAACCAGTTAACTAAGACTATCAAGTTTGAGGAGGAAGTCTTAATAAAGAACACACAAAAATCAGAAAATGTTTTTATTATATCCATAGAAGAAAGATTCCCAGCTAACAGCGTTAAAAATAATGGGTCTAGAGACATTTGTTTCGGCCATTTTAGCTTCCTAAAATAAAATGATTTGCTTAAAAAAATAAATAAAAAGATTTCATAGATAAGAACGTACCCATAGCCAGAGACTAAGGTTATTCGGAGCTGTCAAAATTGATTACGTAATCATGTAGAGTTGGCACAGATGGATTATACTATATAAAAAAAATGTGTATCAGTGTCTTTTATTATGGGCGTTTATTTTGAAGCGGTGACAATGTAATCTGAATTTTTATGAATAATAAATAAATAAATGATGAACATAATACCTATATCAGAATTTTTATGGCTTTCCGGAAAGCTTTACTGTCACAGAACCAAACGTTAAATACATTTACGTTGCGTATTCACAAGTAGTGTATTAAGGTTGGTTCTAATGCCAAACGCAGTGCGCCTAAGAAATACCCGCCGCTATCCGTCGCGTCTAGTCACCACAAGACAAGCTTAGTTGCTTAGATTGAAGCACTCACTCACGTACTCAATGGTTCCCACCCTTCCCCCCTCCCTCCCAAAAGAAAGAAAAGTATAAGAACCACTGTAACGTCATTTCCATGAAATTATATTTCAATAAAACATAATTTTGTTGGGTTGGGTGTGTTCCTCAATTTTTTTTTAAATATTTGGCTAGTCGACGCTGTACAGACAAAATGTCTTTTGCCTCGCTCGCCTAATATGAAACAAAAAAAAAAAAAAAAAAAAAAAAATTGTTTTGAAAAAATAAGATGTCATACCTAATTATTGTTTTTAAAAAGTTATAAGGAGTTTTGGCGGGAACGAGTTAACAACATGTCGTGCTGCAGTTTTATTTTCATGAAACTTAGATGTAACCCGAGTTGAATTGTATAATTCTGGTGGAATGTTATTCAATTTAGTTCTGTGAAAGTGCACAAGTGTAGTGAAAGTAAAAATCAGTGTCAAACATGCAGTTTTCTCGTTGCCTCCAAATCTCCTATTAAGGTTATGGTAAACTTGCCACCGATTTACTGTAGCCCCTGACTTGACGGACTATGACGACTTTGACTGTATTGAAACACTTTAGGCCTGATTTATGAAAAATCGGGTCATAATTTGATGCAAATATAACTTGACACTGGCTAAATGCACACGTGCGAAGCCATAATAAAAAAAAAAAAAAAAAAAAAAAAAAAGTTATAAGACTTAGTATTTTAGGAAAAAGACATTCGATGTAGTAACCCGCACCGGGTTGTGACCGGGTTATTTCGAGGATAAGGTATGATGACATGTATAATGTGTACGTACGTACCAATGCACTGACCAAATAAAAAATAATAAATGTTACTACTTACCTAGTGGAGTCCTTAGGATAATTAAAAAACGATATATTTTCTATTATTATTCATACAAACAGTGCAGTACACCATTTTTACTTTTTTTAAATACGCTACAATAATATGAAGCTTGTAAAAAACACGCGACGCGTGACGTTTACCACACGCATGCCAAAGAGGATTTAAAATACTACGTAAACGCATGCGAGTGTCACAGGCTTGTACTCGGGCACTGGCCGAGCTAGTATAGACTTGGTATAGACCGGTTTCTCTCCGTACATGACGGGCCGCCCCAGTGCTCACGCACGCACGCGCGTTATGCTTGTGGTAGTGTACTTATCACAGAGCCTTGTATGACACCTTAGTCTCTGATTCTATCTCTACTCATGTGTCCATAGAATACTTACCTTTCCCTTAAAATCTTAACAAATGGAATCCATTTATCCGGAAATTGTGTCTCATTCCCTCCATTTCTGTCTCTCAAAATGTCATCAATAGACGCGTTCACTACCTTCAGATATCCACAGTGTCCCGTATACGCATCTAGTAGAAGGGTATCAAAGAACATGGGCACGAAATCGTTGATGCATTCTTGGACCGAGTAGAGGGAAGTGTTCATGTCCTGCGCGTGTTGCCGGGTTTTTACTTTTACTATTGTTATTAAACTCTCTTGCATTGTTTCGTTGAAGCTAGAATGCAATAAACTATTTTAGTTGTATACTTTATTATACCGCATCAAATCCTATTCTGCCCTTGTAATAAGAACAAGGTATCTTCGAAAATAGAGTTTTGAGAAAAATGCGTTTAAAGTGTTTTTGTAAAATAATTGTAGGTATTGTGAAAAATCTAGAATAACTACTAGAGGAGCATTGTTCCCACAGATTCATAAAATATTTTTATCATAATTGACACTGGCTCTATGTGCAAACCGTACAATGTCGGTTTTTTTACACATCGCCATCTAGCCCCAAATGAGCCCCAAGCTAAGACTAGCTAAGACTCTATGGTGCTAGACAACGGATTAACTACATTTATACTTTTCTTTTGTAAATATATACTTCTATTACATAGAAACAACCAGACCACAGACAAATATCTAAGCATAAATAAATGTCTGAGGCGGGAATCGAACCCGCAACCCTGTGTTTGGCAGTCTGGTATGGTGATCATTGTGTCAACTGGGTTGTCACTATAAAAACAACAGTTACTTCCGGTTCTGTTTTAAAAGATGTTTAAAAAAATGAAGTTTTTTGGGAGTTTTGGCGGGAACGAGTGCAACATGTCGTGCTGCAGTTTTATTTTCATGAAACTTAGTTGTAACCCGAGTTGAATTGTACCTATAATTCTGGTGGAATGTTATTCAATTTAGTTCTGTGAAAGTGCACAAGTGTAGTGAAAGTAAAAATCAGTGTCAAACATGAAGTTTTCTCGTTTCCTCCAAATCTCCTATTAAGGTTATGGTAAACTTGCCACCGCTTTACTATAGCACCTGACTTGACTGACTAAGACGACTTTGACTGTTTTGAAACACTTTAGGCCCGATTTATGAAAAATCGGGTCATAATTTGATGCAAAATATAACTTGACACTGGCTAAATGCACAAACCGTGCGAAGCCATATTAATAGCAAAAAAATGAACCGCCAAAGTAATTATGAATACACCACTTCCAGTATTTGGCTAAATTGCGGCTTTGGTGTGCAGAAGCCATTAATTAAGAAGAAGAATCTTATGAACGTACAGCACAGCCTGATGCAGTATACAATGTGCAGCGGCCACCTCGTCCGGTAACTCCTTGTGACATTTAGCAACTGTTTCGAAGTTGCGGACATCTTCGAAATTCTCGATGACGCCTTGGAATTGTTCCCGGATCTGGCCGAGCTTCTCGATCGGGTCCGCGAGGCAGTGGTCTACTATTTCTACCATCTGGAGTACAAAATAATGTGTAAGATAAAAGCTCCTGATGATTTATAGGCGCCTAGTACTTACGTTGCATTTTATTATCTGCGGAAAATCCCCCCTTTTTGGGTGAAATACCAGTGGTTACCCGTGAAGGTAGACGGTAGTGGAACAGAAACCCAGCCAAGTGCAAGTCGGACTCGCGCAGAAAGAGTTCCCTACCATTGACGACCCAGTTGGCACAATGGTCACCATGCCGGACTGCCAAACACAGGGTTGCGGGTTCGATTCCCGCCTCAGACAAGTATTTATGCTTAGATATTTGTCTGTGGTCTGGTTGTGTCTATGTATTATAAGTATATATTTACAAAAAGAAAAAGTATATAAGTAGTATATCCGTTGTCTAGCACCCATAACACAAGTCTAGTTACTTAGCTTGGGGCTAGATGGCGATGTGTGGAATGTCTTGCAATATTTATTTATTATTATTTATTTATTATAATTTTTTTTTAATTTTAAATACATAATCTACGAACATTTCAACTGCCTAGCTATCACTTCACAGTTCATGAGATACAGCCTGGTGACAGACAGACAAAGTGGAGTCTTATAAAAGGGTCCCGTTTTTACCCTTTGGGTAAGGAACCCTAAAAACTAAATAATCTAACCTCAGTGGTTTTGTCTGTGCGTTGTAATTCAATCACAAAAATATTATCTATATAGAGAGGAACGATTTTATTTTTTGTAATGAATATGCTCCGAAACTACTGGACCGATTTAGATGAAACTTGGTATGAAGATACATTGATTCATTGACAGTTACATAGGCTACTTTTTATCCCGATATTCCGACAGGATCGAAAGTTACACGGGTATAACCACGGAGCGGCGCTAGTAAGTTATCAAATAGAACTCACCTCGTCCATACTGATCATATAATTAGTAAAATCATGAAAGTATTTGATCTTATAATACTTTATAACGGAGCTCTTCAACTCGCGAGTCATCTCCTCGTTCATGATGTGTACCAGATCTAGGAAGGTATCTAGAAAACGGGTTACATGTATCGAGGACACAGACGCAGTAGATACGTTATTATGTCGTGTAAACCGAAGAGTTCACATTTACTAAATGTGAAAGTTTGTGTGTATGTTTGTTACTCCTTCACGCAAAAACTATTCGACCGATTGCGATGAAACTCGGTGTTTAGATAGCTAGAGACCTGGATTAACATATATATACTTTTTATCCCGATATTCCCACAGGATCTGGACAAACGCGGGCAAAACCGCAAGGTTCAGCTAGTAAACATATAAATACAAAAATTTATTAAAAATGCAATTAAGTACCTACTTTAGCCCAAAGAGGCTGGATTAGAAACATCCGTTACAAATTATAACGTTACATGCGTTATATTTAGTTTTTGCTGTTGTCCCAAAGATTTGAAGACACTCATAAGATATTTGATTGTAGTATTTTGCGATCTAGTGACAAACATACACAAAGACAGAAAGACAGACAAACTTATAGCCTCGAACTTACATAAAATCTAAATATAAAAAATACACGAAGAATTGAGAACCTTTTATTTAGTTGGTTATAAATATTGCAGAACATTTTTTATACTGCGGCATCTAGCCACCACCACTAGTAATATGGCCACCGATTATTATACCGAACTAGCTGCGCCCCGCCGTTTCACTCGCGTAATTAGTTTCTACGCAACTTTCTTAATGTTTTCTTCCATTGAACCTTCTTCTGACGATAACAAACACAACAAAAAATAATTAGCGAAATCGGTCCAGCCGTTCACGCTGTGACCATATATAGGGCATTTTTATAGAAAGAATGATTATAGCTTATTATAACGAATAGAACCCCAAAAAGTAATACCTAAAGTTTGAAGCGCCTTGTCTTTCAAAGAGACATAGTTAGATCGTCCCTGGTCGAAGAGGTCCTTGGCGATGGTATACGCCTCGGAGACGAGCTGGTACTTGCTGTCCATCGTTTGGAATACGTCTGATTCTGTACACTATACGTAACATATATATTGGGTTTAGATTAGAGATGACACGGATATTCGGTGACTATTCGGTTATGCGGCCGAATATTGCGTAATATTCGGCCGAAAAAAGTTAGCCAAAATAGTACATTGTGATACAAGTTTGGCAAATTGATCATTGTATATAGGAGGTTTCTGACGCGCGAGCGGAACGCGAGTGCGTTTCAAAAAGCCGAGATACGATTAATCCAAACGTGTATGGTACGACGTTTTTCATTGGGCGTATGTGTTAGGCTATCCTATGTATGCCTATGTTACTCGCGTAACGCCCGCGAGTAAAACTGAGGGGCGTTGCTAGTCCTAATTAAGGTTGATATTATTTGACACATTGACAGCTATCATGTTTAATTTTTGTTGTACAAGTCATCAGTGTCACCGAATATTCGATATTCGGCCGAGAACTAGCCGAATGTTTTGTATAATCATTAATCACTAAAACTGCACCATATATTTTTGTCTGAATCGATTGTGTAAGTAAACTGATAGAGATCAATTCAATGAAAAGAAAAAGCTATGAAATAGCTCATTTTCGTAGTCTTCCGTCCTTCTATTTTTTAGTTAGCAAATAAAACTAAACATACTTCTCTCAAATACAAAGTTGTGATCAAAACAATCAAAACATCACAGAACCGAACAAAAAACCTCATTGTTTCTATAACTAATCTAAAAATTAATTACATACACATACAGATTTGGACAATAACTTTTGCAATAATCATAAACTCCTCTAATCATAAAACCAAGTGGCTGAATAAATCGAGTGGGACGAAGTGGATCATAGCATACCACATTTTTGACTGGATTCTAGGCTCACATATTTTATTATTTAAAAAATATGTATAATTTTAACCTGACACCTTTAGCGTTAAGGATTAATAAAAGATTATAATAGTATGTAACAGAGTTTAATAATATAAACATTAATAATATATAAAACAGGCTGGATAGGTACAATATGGTCCATCCCGTGCGATTTAACTAGACATTACGACGACAGTGGCGGAGATGGATTGCAAATCGCACGGCACCAATCGATATCGCACATTGATGCTTAAAAAAACCAATCGAAATAAGTAGATAGGAAGCAACGACGCGCGAGCGAGACGGGATATGATCAGATTGATTTGACCAATCTCGAGCCTGAGCACTTCCATCGATGTATCGCTGTGAGTGATCTATATACATGTGCGACGTGCGTGCGCCTTCATTCTCATACATTTGTTTAACATGGAGGTGACATGTTTTGTTTCCGTTTCGATCTTCTTTTGTTTCTGTTTTGGCTCGTCCCTTATTTCAGTTTCGATTGTCTTTTGTTTCTGTTTCGATTGCCTTTTTGTTTTCGATCGCGTTTTATTTAATTATTTTCGATCGTGTTTTGTTTCTGTTTCAAACGTTTTTTTTTTATTTTAGGTCGTCTTTCGTTTACGTTTGATCGATTTTTTTTGGTATGTAATCCATGGCTGTATTGCATTAGAGCGAAATATATTATAAACACTGGAATAAAATCCATCGAATGTAACAAAAAGTAGAAACATTGTTTGTTCCTTTCATGTATTTGTTCTGTGGATTAGAATTGAACTTGTGAGCGAGATGTCTAGTTAAAACACCCGGGATGTATTTAATAATTAAATAACGCTAAATATGTGAGAAAATTGATGAGATAAAGTGAATCTTGAAATCTTGAGCTCCTTCACAATCTGAAACAAATTATTTCTTGCTTTTATGAACATCCAGCTTTTGCCCGTATTTTTTATTTAGGCTTGAGTTATGGTGACCAGAGGACGGATAGAGTAGGTACTGTGTATATTTACTGATGTGATAACGTCTAATAAATTGATGGAACACCTGCATTCACACAAAAGTGTCACGGTAATATTGTGTGACGTCATGTGTCATGGTAATATGACCAGACGCATCACGGTAACTTAGGAAACAGAGTAAGTATTTAATAATAATATCGTTCATCTCGAATGGAAGACTTATATAAAGGAAAAAAAAGGAAAAAATATAAAGAAATGACAATTTTTTTTCAATTTTTCAGCGTTTTCTTATGACGTTATCACGTAAAATTATCGTCCGTAAACCGACTTTACAGACAACCATTTGTTTTTATATTTGTATCTAAACATCAAGACCACAACAAGTATTTTGTTTACAGAGACAAATATCTCTACAAAAATACCCCTTCGATGGCGGGAATCGAACCAGCAACTTTCTACGTCCCAGGCGGGTGTTTGCCCACCGCGCCAGAGAGGTCGCCGTATTAGTAGAATAGTAGGAATTGTAACTAATCATCCACTAAGCAGCATATCTTCTTCTTCTATACATATAAAATGCTTTGTCCTGACTGACGGATCAACGCACAGCCTAAACCACGTAGGACGTGTGTGACGTAGGATCCGATAAGGATTTTAAAAAATTCTACCCCTTAGGGGGAAAAAAGAGGGCAAAGTTTGTATGGGACAGCTTGATCCTATTAGAACCATTTATGACTTTAAAGCGGACGAAGTTGCGGAGAAAAGTTAGTATACATATAAATACGCGTTACGTCACGTTATGTACAAGGTTGCCTGGAAGAGATCGCTTTAAGCGATAAGGCCTCCCATTGTGCCATATAGTTTGGTATATATAGATTTTATGTTGATGATTAATTTATGTTAGAATTAAGGTTTAATGTGGCACAATAAAGAGTTTATCTATCTATCTAAATACCACTAACCTGTTGAGGAATGATCAGTCCTTATGCAGGAACTTGTTGAAGGCTCCGTACGAGGACTCCAGATCAAATATAAGCTGTCTGACCTGACCTTCCGAGAGCTCGTCTGATGCCGACATCTCTGACAACTTCTCTAGCCATTCTTGGACCTGGATAACAATTACAAACAAAGACATTAGAAACTAAGTAAATGACCGGCTCAACCTTCAAACAAAAAGATTCGATAAAATGTATGCTTTTGATAATATCTTCCTATCTATACTAATATTATAAAGAGGAAAGATTTTTTGTTTTATACAAATAGGCTCTGAAACTACTGGACCGATTTTGATGAAACTTGGTATGAGAATACATTGATTCTTTGGGAATAACATAGGGTACTTTTTATGCCGATATTCCCACGGGATCGGGTTAAACCGCGGAACATTGCTAGTAATTACAGAAAATTCGAAAAATCTGATTTTTATTTCCATTCTTTAATACAACGCCATCATTTAGACTCATTTATATAGTTGGCGTTACTAAAATGGACGTACGCTATGTTGTATGGACAGTGCGATTATCAGCTATCTAAAGACAGAGTTTAATCGAAATTGGTCCAGTAGTTTTTGCGTGAAGGAGTAGGCACACACAAACTTTCACATTTACAACATTAAACTAGGGTTGATAAGCGGTATATTACCTTGAGTTTACCCTCGAAGTTGTCCGGCAACATGGCGAGACGGTCCATCGTGTCCCTGAGGTCAGACAGCTCCGGTTGGATCTGATCCATGGCACGGAACTCCAGCCGCAACTTGTCCATTAGAGTTATAAACAACTGGAATGTACAAACGTTATTAACCACTTTCCTATCATGATAGGTAGGCCAAGCTGACTTCCTGACTTAAATATGTAGTAGAATAAAGAGATAGTCTTCTCAACATGGAAGGTCTGTCATGAATCAAACAAGCACATACAAGCATTATATAATCCACCTTTCAAGCAAAAAAAAACTAAATTAAAATCGGTTCATCCGTTCGGGAGCTAGGATGCCACGGACACTCACACACACACGTCAAACTTATAACACCCCGTCGTTTTTGCGTCGGGGGTTAAAAATGAGATGGCACTTACATTGTATTCAAGCTTGTTTTATGTCATTTTTTCGTTTAAATGAAAATAAATTTAGTAGCTTCAAGGAATGAGCTGTCAAAGCATAAAAACATGACATCGCAGACCATAATGTCAAGGGGCCAACAATTCAAATGAATGAAGAATCAATTGAAACAGTATTTATCAAAGTTTTTAATATAATAACTTACGGATACAATTTCAGCGATATATTTGTTTGTGTTCCCCTTGTCGTCCTTGATGAGATTAGGTTTGTTCTCTCGTATCCTCTCTAAGGCAGCCGGGCAGTCCAACTGGATATAGTTAACAATTTACCTTAGCAAATAGACCATTAAACTTTATCTGAATTAAATTCAATAAAAAGAGTGATCCAAATAAAATGTGACAATTCCATGTGATAATTTTGATCCAGTAATTCCCACGTGATCGGGACTTAGGGCGCAGCTAGTCCTACTAATATAAGAAATATGAAAGTTTGTGTGTATGTTTGGTACTCCTTCACACTAAAACCACTGAACCAATTGCAATGAAACTCGGTACGTAGATAGCTGGATACCTGGATAGACCACTTTTTATCCTGATATTCCTACGAGATCGGGACTTACACGGGTGAAATCGCAGGGCACAGTAAGTAGTTAGAGAAATATAACTTACCCGATATTTAGCCACAAATGCCTCTATATTGGGAAACTCATCAGCATGCACCTGTTTGAATGCCACCTTATACTGCACGAGCAGTCGACTGCAAGCAGCGGTGTACTCCTGAGCACGGACACAGTCTCTCATGTATGCCTTCTCTAGGTGCTGGAGTGTGCTGACCACTGCATATAGTTCCGCCATGTTTGTGTGTCTGGAATTATGGCACCAATCTTAGTGGAATTACTGACAGATTTTTGTTTTTGCATAGCCTAAGTAATACAAATACAAAAACATTTATTTGCTTATAAACCTGTGTACATAGTGTTCTTAAAATTAGGTATATCATCCACAGGTTGAACTGTAATATGGGATTTTACATATTTATTTTTCTTAGTAAATAAACATTTTATTATTATAATGTACAGCTAAAACATTTTAGCCTAGAGATGTGAAGAGTACAAGAAACTTAATAATTATTCAATGTCTATACTTCTATATCTATATTAATATTAAAAAGAGAAAAGATTTTGATTTTTCGTTTATAATAAATAGGCTCCGAAACAACTGGACCAATTAAAACGAAACTTGGTATGAGGATACATTTATTCATTGGGAGTAACATAGGCTATTTTTTATCTCGATATTACTGCTGGGTCGGGAGTTACGCGGGTGAAACCGCGGAGTGCAGCTAGTAGTTAACACAATAATGTTTTGTTTTTTCCTGCTATAAACTCTTTAATTAGACCTCAATTTGTAACCATACTCTGTTAACCTATGAACTATTCCTATTTAAACCATCAAACAATCAATTCAATTTCTTCTTTATGGCCTTCTGCTGACACGATGTGCAATTTCGGCCAATATCACGTGGAAAAATCAAGTGGCGGAGAACCAGGAAAAGGTACGGTGATAGTTTACTGTTTTAAAACCACAGTTAGTCACTAAAATATACCAATTGGATACCTATAAAGCTGTAAACTTTACATAGCAGATTTTACCTTAGAGGACTTCATTTAGTTTGTACACTTACTTTTCTCGTTCTCTTCCATTTCTAATGAGTTTGACTTCCTCATATAGCTCTGGTCTTGTGTCTGGAATGCGTAGAAAATGATTAGATGTGAAATAGTATGATTCATTGTTTACATTTTTAGGACAAAAGAAAACATGAACTTTTCAGGAAATAAATTACCCTGCATGCTGAAACTGTGCGGTGGGGCTTCACAAAAAGTATTCCTTTGAAAATATACACTATTTTAAACACTAGAATCTAAAGAAAATTGAGAAAAACAGTAAAGTTATTGGAAAACAGCAAATTGACCAAGATTTTTAATTTTTTCTATTGATTTTTGATGACCATAGATAAACAAAATATTGTTTGACATTAATTGAACGAATGACTTCGTTCGGATACATGAAAAGTTTTAAAAACCGTTTTAATAACCGTTATATACGGTATAAAAACGATTTATCCAAGACATTTTTTTCCCCTCTTCTGCGCATGACGTAATCCTCCAATATGGCGGATGACGCGCGCGCTCCCTGTCGCCCGCTATCGTAGTCGTAGTTTCTTCGCCAACTGCCACTCGTCGCGAAAGATTTTACTTTGCGATGAATGAAAATTGCTGTGGTCGAGTTGTACACGAGTTAAAATAAAAAGAAACACGCACTCCGGACGCGTACGAAGCCATAGTGAAACTGTGCTTACAAAACTAAGGTGGATTCGTGGTTGTGATTCCAGTTCTTCCTTTTGTGTGACCGTACATAGTGTTTACGTGCCGAAAGCGGTGGCTATTGTTGAAAATACAGGTCACCGCGAGCCGCGCCAACTGGAACTTTAATGGGATCTTGTTGATCAACAGGTAAGAGATACTTATAAAATCTTATTGAACACCTATTGGAAACTTTCTATTCGAAATTCGAGGCACATTATGTACGCCGCAAGAACTTGTGACGTGTTAAAAAATCGGCAACCAGTGTCGTGTAACCACATTTAGCAGTATTTACTACACTGTGTTTAAGTTATAACTAGTTTATTGAAATGTGTTTGGTGAGGCGGGGCAGGCTGCAGGGCGCGGCGCCGGTTGTCCCACATAGCTCCTCACGGACCGCCTAGTTTTTATAACTTGTCGCGCTACAAAACGTACCTAAGAACTTACACTACACTATAATAGCTAACTATTCGATAAATACAGAGTGCAAGCTAGTGTAATCCATGCTATTCAAATCACTAGTCTCTGAAACATTTTGAAGTGTTTGTGACATGTATTCTAGACATACACCTTAAGTTTTTATTGTTATTGTAAATATTTTTCAATGTCTACACATATTTTATAGTCTAATCTATCATAGTTATCACTTGTGTATAGTATAATCAATGCTCATAGATAGGTAGATAGCACAAGGTTAAATAAAACATTTTTATCTTCTATTAAACTATTGTTACACAGAACCCATCTATTAATTTAGTTAGAGACTAGATTGATTTATATGGGACCAAAAATAGCCTATGACCTTCTTGAAGGTCCAATCCATCTCTAAATAATAATTCATCAAAATTGATTCAGCGATTTGGGTGTAAACATGGACCAGACAAAGACCCACTTTATACCCAATATTAGTAAGGATAGAAGGCACATTTTATAGTTCTAGGGCTGTATCCTTTGAATTCACAATCTTTTGGCAATCTATAAAAATACAAATAAATCCCTATTTTTGTTGGCTGGTCAAATTTCGCTCATAATTTTTTGTTGTGTTGTGTTATTGTCAGGAGAATGTTCTTGTAAAAGAAAAAAATTGTGGCACAGAAAATTATTACATGGGTGAAACTGCGGAGCGCAGCTAGTATTGGTATATTATAAATAATTGCCTGTATTCATCATTCCATCAAAGTTTCCTGCTATCAACATGCTGAGTTTCATTGCTATCTGTCCAGTAGTTTTTGCATGAAGTAGTAACAAACTTTCACGACTATAAATATAAAATTCAAAGTCCTGATTGACGACATACCAATGCAAATCAATGGCCGGAACGGGCTAAAATTACTAAGAAAGATTCAAACACTAAGCGGACAAAGTCGCGGGCAAAAGCTAGTTTAAAATGTACTTACTAGGATTATATTAAACCCATATTGAGTGCATTTCCAACGTATCATTTCTTTAGTTACCACTAGCTGCGCCCCGCGGGTTCACCCGCTTAAGTCCCGATCCCGTGGGAATATCGGAATAAAAATGTGGCCTATGTGTTAATCTAGGTCTCCAGCTATCTAGATACCGAGTTTTATCGCAATCGGTCCAGCCGTTCTCGAGTTATAAGTTTTGTAACAAACACGACTTTCTTTTATATATAGATTTATAAATTTATGCTATTTAATGTGTAAATATATTAAAGACACCGATATGTTTTATCACCATTTTATAGACATGACCCACACATAAGTACCTATTTGACATATCATAAACATAATCAAAGAATGAATCATGATTTTACAGTAACTATCTATTAGAAATGACCATGATTGAATCATCATTGGTCATATTATTGAGATCATCTTTATACACAGTAGGTTACAGATCATAAATACCTACTATGTAGCTACTGAAGTTATTTAAAATGGGATAGTTTACCATGTTTTTTTCGACCTTGATATTTCGATGCCGGTACATGCATCATTTTCACAAGACTGGAGTTTGCTCCACAAAAAAATTCAAAAAAAACGAAACGATTAGCGGTAAATTGTAATAATAGGATAAACATTATATTTTGAAATACTTAGTAAATTTTATTTTTATAAATATTTTGAAATAGATAGTAAGTACATAGTTACCGAAACTTACACTCGACAGGAGGTCCTAATCCCAAATTACCTAATAAGAAGGTGACATCATTGAGGAACACGCCGTTTGTCCGTCTGTCTGTCACTCGCGAGTAGGTCTACTCTAGGTACCTACATAGTTGCGAGTGTATCGCGCGGGTGATGTCATCGGTCGTATAGCTGATGGAAGGTCGAGGCTGGACTCATTTCATATTGTTATGTTTTTACGACAGTTGTTATCTGTTACCGTACAATTTAAGATGATATCTTTGTCTTGTCTACCTACTAGTTGTTGCTGGCTGACCAAATTGAAGTTCCTGTACAAAACATGAGAGTAGTAAGCTTACGCCTTCACGATTTTACTCACGGAACGAACACTGATTTGGAGTAAAAAGTAGCCTTATAAACTTCCACAAGAATTGAGCTATCAAATGCAAAAATATTTTTTTCAAATCCGACTTTAAAGTTCAAGAGATTAACGCAAACAAAGTATAGATTTAAACAGCGTCGGCGACTTAGAACCATGCTTTCAGGATGCTGACACCTGAAACACATATTAAATTGGGAACGCTGCGTTAGGCATAAAACAACTTATTCATTCAATTGCTATCTTACCAGCACGATCGATATAAAAGGTGAACAGCCTTCCACACTCATAAAATCCACTTTATACAGTCAAAAGTTCAAAACAACTTCGCAGCCTACTTACACCGAAAATTAGGGGAAAAAAAACACCGTTAGTTTACGTTAAAGATAACAAGAGATTGTTAAGTGTTTGTAGTCAATTAAATGAGCAATCAACTACTTGAAAAACCTGGTTTTTAATATGGGGTCACCGTGCGCTCACATCCGCAGAAATGGGCACCTATCTATCTATACATCTCAAGATATGGATAGATACTTACTATATAACTACTTGCCTCGTGTTTTAAAGGTAGGTAGCGTACGAATTACAGCGTAAAACTGGAGATTTTTATTTTCTTACCAAGAAATTTTAAATCTTGTTTTGTCGTCTTTCTGTAGTTACCTATAAAATATTACCACAAATTAAGAACTTCCTCTTTTTTGAAGTTTTTAATATCATCTCAAATTCTAGTATCAATAAAAACCGTAGTTAACGTATTTTTACTGTAATTTTAAACGAAAGCCACTGAAATTCCATCACGAATTTCCTAAAAACAATTTCTAAAGCTTCCTCATGGCAACTACAAATAGGACGGATTCTGACTTTATAACACACTAGCAGTGCCTCGTGTCGTGTAAGTCCGAGATCGTGATAAAAAGTAAACTTTAACATGGCCTTCTGTAAGGTTCCTATATCCTATATCTATTCCAAATTTATCCAAATTGATTCAGCGGTTTAGGCATGAAAACGTAACAGAAAGACCTAGTTATTTTTGTAAAGGAGGTATTCGTCTCATTCGACAAGCTTCCGATGTAAAGTGTTCGCCAAGCCTCACAAAGTCACAATAATTATGCTACCATAACGCTTATAGCTGTGATTAGAGGAAATGGCTGTACATCGTTGTTATTCCAGTACGATTGTTTAGACAAGATTTCGTCGTGTTTATTGTGCTAATGGTTTCTAATAGCGTTTTGATCATGGCGCAATTCGCTTCCTCTGCTTTTGTTCTATCTTACCCACTGTAATTTCTGGAAGGAATCTTTCCAAATGTTTGTTAATCTATATTTCACTTTGAAGTGGTAGCTGCGATTATCAATTCCTCAGGCCATTGCTAATCGAAAACTAAAAATATTTCCTCACAAATAAACCTCGGTAGATTTAAGTAAGCTAGTTTTTTGTTAGATGCAATCATATAGCACGACCTTGTGCTTTGAAAGTGCAGTTTTAAAGTCGGTACCAGACAGAGATCTAAGGCTAAATTGCATACAATAACGACCCTAACCTGTATTTTATACTGCCAACTAGTGATATTTATAGTAAGATAAAATATATAAAAAATATTAAGTTGTGTGTGAAATGTGAAAGAATTAAATGTCTGTAAACCGCTAATGAGTCACACACACATACTTATATCATGTTTATAGTACTCAATAACGTCACACGTTTTTTATAACACATTGTTTGGTAAAGAGGTATTTGAGAAAACTTGCCGTTTTTGGAATACTTTGTACAAACAAATTTGTTATTTTAAATAAGTCGTCGTCGCAGTGCGGTCTTGAAAACAGAGAGAAACTGTTCATGAATAAAATAAAACTAAATAACTTGAACTCCATTTATAAAATAAATTTTCTTATTGAAAACTGGCCAAGCATTTCGGTCTTGTAAAAGACTATTCTAACTATATTGAACACCTATTGATAAAATTAATCATCACAACATATTACGTAGTCTACAAAGTATGGTCTAAGTAACTTTTAAAAATGTTTTCTAACATATTGTTGCTAGAATCTGTTTTCCTGATGTTTACAATTTGGGGCTCTTCAAATCACGAATGACCTAGTATCTTTTAGACGCGCGTACTACGTCTTAATCCACGTTACTTTGTCATTTACCATCAGGTGAGTTAGTGCTTAAACGGTTACCTATCACGTATCTATAATGGGGATTCCTTTTAGACGTAGGGGGCACGAATAAAGGATTTATAAAAATCGACCTCTAAAAGGGTTAAAGGGCTGACTAAAGAAATCTATTATGTATTCTGTCTTAGTAGGAAATCAAAATCACTTTTGAAAAGACTAAAGCGGGTAAAACCGCGGGTGCAGTTAGTACAAAATAAACATTCGAATGGCGTATAAGTTACGGCAACCACCAGGTAACCAGGAACTACGTGATGCCTATCGTCAAGTACCTCTTGTCCCGGTGTTATCATAACATAACACCATTAGCCGACTGTGAAAATGTTAATAATGCCAACAAGTAGTCGGTTGGAATACCTCGACAACATTTAATAAATATAGGGGATTTCTTGAATAATGTTGCGGAATGTTAGTATTTTAATGACAATGTTTTATCGGATAGTTGAAATTACGGCGAAGGTTAGATAATTATTGTATTAAGTGATGAGTTAAAAAATTGCACAGTAATTTTAAGGTAAGTAAATATTATTAAAATGCTCTGCTTAATTCACTTGCTGACTATCTAACTCTTCTAAAAACGTTCAAGAAGTTGCAAATACAAGAACAACTAGACTCCTTTCTGTCTCCTATTTGAGCATCTATACTCATAATAATAACCTGAAGAGTTTGTTTGTTTGTTTGAACGCGTTAATCTCAAGAACTACTGGTTCGAATTGAAAAAAAAAATTGTGTTCGATAGTCCATTCATCGAGGAAGGCTATAGGCTACTTTTTATCCTGATAATCCCACGGGATCGGGAGTAATGCGGGTAAACCCGGTATTAAAATAAAACTAAGAAAATCTGTCCCGAGTAAACCCCACACACTGTCAGTCAACGGATTTACCATCACAATTACAGCACGTTTGGCTTATCTTAGATGACACACTTCTATTTATGTTTCTTTTCAGATAACATTGTTACGATGTATGTGTTGTATTTAAACTTTAAACTCTCATAATACGCACTTTATTCAACTGTATACTTCAAATAAATCCCTTTCTATATCCCCTAAGACAGCTACGATAATTTCCACATCATCAGCTAAGCCAGCACATTCGAAAATATCGTTCTTCACTGTTTTTTGATGGTGTATTTATATTAAATCGATGATATTGCCATAAAGCTGCCAGCGTCTGGCATATTTATCCGGCGCCGGAGGATGTCGTCAGCATTTGACGCAAAACATAAAAATGTTAGTTTGTAACTAAGCGAGGATACGTTTTACGGCAGCCATGGGACCATGACATACAGCCATTAATTACCGCCCACCACCGAAATGATTACCTACTATGATAAACCGGTACAAATGAGATTATAATGAAATTCGTTTGTTCGTTTAATTGTGGAAACTGGTACTCTGTGAGTCACGTTTGTTTTTCTTGCAAATGCATTTGGTGTTTTGCCAAAATTTGAGAGATGTTGCAAAAAGTCTGAATTAGCGTCAGTACATTGTACATACATTGTTGACTTCGTACCTAAATTAATTCTATAGGAGGTAAAAACCGCAAACCAGTTCGAGAATGTTTGGTTGCCCAAAAAGGAAGACTAGGTGGTTTTGTTTTCCGAATTGCATCTCGAAACTCGTTTTAAACTCGATATGGTGGATACAAAATGGCTGCACTTGTCAAAGACTATGTAGTTATCCAATATTTTGTCAATTTCTAAAATAAATAACTAATATTCTTGAGAAAGAAGTTTGGAGAAATGCTCAAAGCCACAATCAAAATTTAATAAAGACAACTTTTAATCTCGAGATTTACATGGCATCGCGATATATGATTTTTAAGCATTTTTTTAAATGTTAAATATTACAGGCCAAATCCTGTCGAATGGGCGGTTAAAATAATCGCTGCACATAATAAAATATATTAAGGGTTATTAAAACCCACGCATACGAATGATAAGCAGCCTTCAATACAAACCCATCGGAAACCAATTCTATCAAAGGTACCGTCATAACAGTCCACCACCATATACGTCTTGCGTCTCATACATATCAGATTCATTGACGGGGTTTGATTAGAACCCATGCAGACAATAGACTTTCTATGGGACGATGGTTTGGTATCAGTATTAAAGCAAAAGTGAAAGAAAGTATATCTTCTTATTTTTCTTCTTTATTTCTGTTTTTGGAGTCAGGATTTGAGCTTATACTTGTGATTCGCCAGTAAGATTTTACGGGCCGGCCACCCACCTGATAACCAAATCTTTGCAAATGCTTTGCGGATTTTTCAGTTTACTACATCCATCGCGCTGAGGACCCTTGGCGCGATGATCAGCACAAGTTCCGTCATTCTTTTAGTTGCCTTCATCAACTACCACGGAAGGGGATAAGGTATATAGCCATATTCCATCAAAATTCATTTTACGAAGAGACAGCGATCGGACGATAGAGAGTTTGTAGTGTACGACGGCATAGACGGCAAAGCTACGGCATAACCGACGTTTCCTACCTTACTCGCTATGTAAGGAGACAGAACCTAATTGAATCGAGGTAACTGACAGCAAGAACTTCGATTAACGGTCCAGTATCCACCAGTTGGTAGTTGACTGCGACTGCTACGTGCCTGCTCGAATATATATAGGATTCAGCAAACTAGCATTAAACTACACCTTCTTCTCCTGGAATCAGATAACGGATACAACACTTATGTATTTTTGTTTATAAAGGACAGAAACCCCCCATATATATAGACATTTTGTTCGTCCACGAGAAACGAACTCGCAAACTTTTACGTAGACGAATGTTCTCATACCATACTGCCTCATTCGTAGATCAATTGGTTTTCTTTATCTTTAATATTTTCTTAGGTTTTCGCGACTTGTACTCATAAACTATTTTGACGGATATATTGCGTATATCGCGTTTTCTATCTTTGTTATGTTACACGATTTCTGTGAGAACAAGCACAAACAAATGTAGTTAAAGGCGTGTCATTACATTAATTCGGAAACGCGACAAGGTTAATGTGTTGTTTTTATTTGTTTCTCGCCAGCTGCGTTGAGCTTTAGAGGTTGAAAATATAATTTGTTTTTAAAAATTATCATGCCCTTTGATGTGTCCCTCATTTCAAAATCTCATTAATGCTTGATTACGCTTAGTATTAGCTTTTTCTCGCGGCATCGACCGCGTTTTTTGACTCGTTAAATAAACTATTTGATGTCCTATTTCTATTACATTAAATTGATAAAAATTTATCCGAGTTGGTTAGAGATTTGACGTTGAATACGGAACAAACAGATTTTCACACCTAAAATAACAGTAGGATCTACAAATATTTTACTTTATTTAAGACCTCTTAACATCCCCAAAAATACTTTTAATTAAAATTGCATCTCCAAAAATTGCACCACGGCGAGATTCGAAATCGCGACATTCTGCCCCTTCTCATACTGCTGCTTTCTTAAATATTTACTCTTAACCTTTCGTTTAAGTCTCATCTATGTAATTTAAAGATACAGCACATTGTTCCTTGTTCCCAAGTGATTACAATTACAACCCACAGCCCCGTCTACAGTCTAGGTTCACGACGTGGGCGTCCCCAGTGCGTCCACCTCGACAGTCGGCCATCTGCCAGCTATTACACAATAACAATTTCACATTATTCTCTATGATCTATGATCAACTTCAATTACGTTTACCCACTATTTTGTTGTTATGGGAAACAGCGCAAAAGATCGCACAATCGAAGATTTTAGTTCTTTCGATTTCATTAATGGCTAAGCTGTTGATACAAGAACTTAGGTACTTTCTTCTAGAGCCTGGCCACAGCTTAACCATTACCTACTTGCATCCCATCAAAATGTATGTCTTTAGATTCCTCTTCGTCTTACTTGTTCTTACTTCTAGGACATCTAAAACAATAAATTGCTCCAACTGCAGTTGAATCAAACATTTACTGCACTCACACCACCGCAATGATTGATGCTAAATTACTAATGCTTTAAAAAAATATGTAGTAAAAATTTTACGTTTTCACGCTTGAAATCATACTCAAAACTCAATTTCCAAAGTAAATTCAATTAGCGAAAGCCTAAAGCAAATAAAATTATGTAAAATCGTCACAGTTTGCAACCCTTAGTCGCGCCTCAAAAGGGTCCCATCTTCTCTCGACTGCCTAATTATTCGTATCTCGCGCAACACCATGAGTAATCGCCGCATTATCATTTCTATTTATAAATGTCGAGATAACCTCCATTCTGACGACGACCCTGTGACTTGTAAAGGCTCGTACAAACTGCTCTATAGCGGCTTACATTGTATCATACTTGTTTCGAAAAAGCGCGGGCTTTACTCTTAGTAAGTAAATATTATCCTCTTAACTGGCAGACAAAATTATATATTGTAAAAATACTAACATTGCATTTGTAACATTTTGTAACCATACATTCGCAAAGTTTCATATTCTTCGGTACAAGTTTGGTTCTTTGACTAGGTGCTTATCGTTATATACTGTGACTACGCCAAAACCAAAGTGTTTGTGTACAACAAATCGCAGCAGCGTAGAACAACCTTTACATCGTGGTTGTTACCTCATTGATGATTCAGTCTACTTAGATTGTAAGCCCTTTAGACTTTATTGAATCGGTCTGTGCTTTTATGAGTTGTAAACCACTTTAAGTGTCTACTCTAACTGTTATCGATTCAATTTGTATTGTGAGATTTGTGATTAATGAGATGAATCAGACCATAGTTTAGAGTTCTTATTGCGATTTATTCGTAAAAATTTAAAACGGTTAAAAGGTAAATGAACTAATTTAATAACAATCAACTATCTGATATAAAAGATTCAAATACTTTTGGAGTAATAATGCCACGTACCTGGAGAGATATAGTAGGGGTAAAACTTATAACAAACCCTCATTTTTATTTCATTTTGGTAAATTAAACATTTATAAACATGAATTTACCGTATCATAAATAAATAACATTAAAATGTTGTGATATCATATCCATAATGTAACTGCATCACGTCATCATCTTGTTATACATACTAACATATTTCGTAATTGTTTATTTATAGCCTCAACTGATTCAGTTTTATTATGTTTAAATTAATCTACCGTCTCATTATGAGCTTATCCCGGATTTACTTGATGTTAATCGTCTTTGTTTTTGGTGGTCGTAGAGCTAAAGGTAAGCCAAAGCATGGATGGAGGTATTGCACTAGAAAAATATGGGGGAAAGGGACTGGATGCGGACTTAACAGGAAATTAATCGAAGTGGAGGAACATGACATCTTGTGCATTTTTTTTTACTATCTCTAACACCAAAAATGTCGTCAACGTATACTAAATTTATACCATGATTTTAAGATGTTCCTTCAAAGATTATTATTTATTCAGCATCTTAAACCCATAATACCTATTACCCATAAGTTCCTAGTTATTAAATGCTAAGTGTTCCTAGCGCAGTGGTTGCGAAGACCGGATGCGGAGCCGGTCGACAATCCTCACATGTTTCTAGTCTAGGGTCGGTGTCCTCCGTACGGTTTTATTGCATCATCTAACTTTAACGATTATGTAGGTAGAGTATATTTTACCTATTTTATGATAAACTTTATTAGGATAATCTAATAAAGTTCTAGTATCTACTCCTCGCGGTTTCACCAGCATAAGTCTCATGGGAATACCGAGATAAAAAGTAACCTATGTTCCTCCTAAAGATTAAACGTATTCTCATACGAAGTTTCTTCGAAATCGGCCTTCTAGTTTTAGCAAATAAAAATTAAAAATACCTACTGAACCTCCCTCTTTCTTTCTTTCTCTTTATATTATTAAGTATCTATAGATTAGAAAAACTATCAAACCGATCACGATGACACTTGGATATGTAAATCAGCCAAAAGACTTTGTATCTCGATATTATCACGAGTTCGGGACTTAACTAGTCGCCAGGGACGCAACTAGTATATTAATGCACTTCTGACCATGACTTTCCGATATTAACCTCACCTTGAGCCCAAGCGAAACCAATTAATGACATGACATAACGACCATTCACCGAGCCTCCTCTACATAGGTATATTAATATCAAGTTTACATTTAAGGTCAATCGGTAGATAAAAACCGTCTGGCTATCATATCCATATACAATAGAACGATGTTGAGAATGCATTTCGGAAACATTGCGAAACCAAGCACTTCGGATTGGCAAATAATAAAGGTATTTAAATCAAATCAAAATTCTTTGTTCTTTGGAATCATACAATTTTCATGACATTGAAACGTCTTAAAAATGTTATCTATACTAATGTTATAAAGCTGAAGAGTTTGTTTGAACGCGCTAATCTCAAGAACTACTGGTTCAAATTGAAAAATTCTGTTTGTGTTGGATAATCCATATATCGAGGAAGGCTATAGGCTACTTTTTACTTTGATATTCCCACGGGATAGGGACTAATGCGGGTGAAACTGCGGGGTGCAGCTAGTAATTATATATCTACCTACATAACATTAGTATTCTACTTAGTTGCTTTTAACATCTCTACACTTCCTATTGACGCTCGATAATGTAATTAGAATTACTGACATGTTACATACAAAATTCCCGAAATGCATTCTCAATTCCTTATATTTGAGTGGATTTTAGCATATGCGTTAAAGTATCAAATAACCACATGACCTGTTTGGGTTAATAGCCTAGTCGTTTGAGTTTTATGGGAGTACTTAATTTCGAAGCGTAAGCGGTAAACCAAGTGTGACCTAAGTTTTACAGTGTTAGTAAGAGTTGACAGGTTGCTTCAACGTGTGGTTAAGGCGTTGAGGTTTGTGACACGATTTAAAAAAAAGTGCAAAAATATTAAAGATACGGTTGGATTAGAACCCACGACATCCGCTCCATTTTTTTAATTTCCCTAATCGGAGACTAAAACTACTAATCAAATAAAATACTATCTAGTGATGTTCAAGACGTTTTTACACAATTATTGTCTAAGAAATATTT
Organism: Idaea straminata; assembly: GCA_951213275.1. Classification (NCBI taxonomy): domain Eukaryota; kingdom Metazoa; phylum Arthropoda; class Insecta; order Lepidoptera; family Geometridae; genus Idaea; species Idaea straminata. Next base: position 10,085,636 of record OX577869.1, on the reverse strand, counting down.
TTAATGAAGGTAACCAACAGAAAAGAGCAGAAGCAGAGATATCGTTAGGTGACATTAAAGGTCTTAAAATTAAACTGAAACCTGCAAAAACTGCGCCAAAATATGAAGAATATATTATTATTGTCATAAACTTTTTGTAAAAGATTGTAAGGTTGGCCATGGTGCTAAAATTATGACAGCCCAAATAATACGTCTTCAGATTTTTTTGGTCAAATAACAGTACTCGATTAGATAGTTATAGCTTTATTAAAGTAGATAATCAAATAATAATGGAAAATAATCTCTATTCCTAATAGAATTATATTCAAAATTGTATAGCATTAAAATATTAGAGTTGTGTCGAATGAAATTAACGATAAAAAGAAAGGATGTCGGACGGTTGTCTCACGGTTTGGCTTAGTGGGCGAAACTGGAGAAAGGGGTATTAATTTGGCTAAGATAACAATGTTACTGAAACAACGGACTGACAATCCTATGGCTTCTTTTATAATCTTCATCGAATACCTTCGATCACTCAAACAAAAAAAAATGTTATAATCTTAAATACAAATCACAATGTCATTGTCCACTTGCAAATATCGTAACACTATGCTAGGATGTGTGACACAAAAAAAGGTTCTTCCTGTAGTCATTATCACAAAAGTCAGGTTCTCGTTTTCTACTTCCAAGATGTAAGATTCACCATTCTTCTCCACACAGTCCTTCTAGCGCCTCTTGGTCGTTTTTGTTGGTGACTCCAATAAGAAATACTGCTCTACCTTCATCCATTTTCTTTAAATGCCCATCTCAACCGGTGTGACATGCATATATTTGACTATGTTTTCGGCGCTAAAGAAACAAAGATCCCACATTAAAGAAATAGCTATAAAACACTAAAAGAGGAAAGAAAAATAGAATCAAACAAACAAGACTTAAAAGTTTATAACTACCAAACGTTAACCCGGAAAGCATGTACAGAATTTTACTATCAATAAAGCTTTTAAGTTTCTTCCAGGATTAGTAAATATTTCTCGTGTGTTTAAAAGAACCGCAATAGTAAACGGGTTAATGAATGAGTTAATACTGGTTGTAGCGATTTAGCATCCGCCTCTGTTCGTTTACACTCAATTAAACCATTATGTATCTGTTAATTATTGAGCTGCGATTAACATTTTTCTTTTTATGTAATGAATGAGTACCTACTACTGCTTACTCAAAAACCTTAATGACATTTGTTGACTAATTGTTAATTTATGGAATCATTATTTGACTTTTCATCTTCGAGCTTTCATCGCAGGGTCCGCACACCATGTCTCCTTCGTTTCGTTGTATCCCTGATTAAATCCCCGTCAAGGCTCTCAACTAAAACTGAAATAGTAAAAACGTTTTGATAATAAATCGAATAGAAAAACAACGATGTCGTTAACTGATCAAAATATACTCATCATAAACTTAAGTATGCAATAGTCTCCAAACAACATCGCTCTAATTCATAATCGTAGCAATATTCCGAGAACGATTGACACTAAACCTAGCAATAACAGAGCGGCCATATGGCGCGGGCGTCCAGCATTCCTTAATAATGGCCACAGGGCACCGAATATAACCCGTAGCGCTGCGCAACATCGGCGCACACGCATGATGTCAGCAGCCCAACAGGCCTCTAGGACCATTACACAAAATCATCGGAAATAATCATGCTACTACAATCTGGTAGCTACAGATCCCGTTACGAGACGTGAGCACAATTTTTAATTGGTCTGTTTGTCGAGCTCTTCCCGCGATCGAGCTGTTCGTCGTTACTTGTCTATTTGGCTTATAGGCGACGACAAGCATGTCTAATAAACCAAAGATTCACGTCTGATTGTCATTATCAGGTATCTTCTAGTTAAGCGTGCTACATTTTGGCCATCTTACCATCAGGAGACTTACTAACAGTTGTCAATCGCTGACCTTATCCTACTAATATTATAAACTAGCTGCGCCCCGCGGTTTCACCTGCGTAAGTTCCGATCCCGTGGGAATATGGGGATAAAAAGTAGCCTGTGTTAATCCAGGTCTCCAGCCATCTACTTACCGAGTTTCATCGCAATCGGTCCAATAGTTTTTGACTGAAGGAGTAACAAACATACATACACACACACACACACACAAACTTTCACATTTATAATATTAGTAGGATGTGAAAGTTTGTGTGTGAGTGTGCATGTATGTGTATGTTTGTTACTTCTTAGTAACTTATAAAAAACAATTCTGTTCATCATTCGGAAGATCCTCATCAGATCCTCACCATTTTTTATGGGACCACCTCTAAAGTATGATCTACCAAACAAAAATCATCAAAATATATGTTCATCGCTTGTGCTGAAACCTGTATTTTTATCTGGTAGCTCTCTTAATGAAACCCAGCACCTATACTCGTATTAATGGACCGTATTTATTTTTAGACAATAATATATTGCGATATCAGCAATGATTCATCGCTGCATGTTTAGAAAACTATTAGAAGTACCTATACTGAAAATGTTATTTGATATGCTGTTACTAACTCGAACGTTAACCTTTGAAAACCCTACAGATATAAATGCAAAAAGAATAATGGCATAATTTCGAACAAAAATTACTTGTTTGAGAGGAGGTTAGGTTCTTGAAGTTTCTATATGGTGTAATGGCGTCAGATGCTGATGAAGAAAAAGAAAAACATGTGACTTTGAATGCTTATATCTTTTTTCCACGATCAATTTAATTGTAATCTAGATAAACGGATTATTTAAACGAAACAGAGAAACGTATTTTTATCATTTGTGTATAAGCTCAAAGTATTGTCATGATATCATTCTTTGTGAGCGAGTTTATGAAAAAGTAATAAACCAATTACCATGTGTAGCTAATTGTTATCACGTAATTCTCATAGGATCGGGTTGTAGAGTGGGACCCAGAAAACGCGTGGCGCAGCTAGCTTCGACAGTAGCACATTGTATGTGAGTAATTGATGACAAATATCTGTAGAATGTAGGTCCCGACGGACGTTGCCGTGTTGGTATGCCTTCATGCGACACGACATGATTCGTTTACTTTATAAATATACGGTAGGTACAGTTTATTCAGGTTATGAGTTCTGAATTCACTTATACAAAACATAAATGTACAGGAAAAAGGGCGGAAAATCAGTAATCTTTAATCGATTACATTTACAAGAAAACATTATGATTGTATCGGTTACGGACAGTACAAGTTTAGGAAAAGAATAAATGTACTGGAAAGGTCCTTGCCAATAATTTGGTGAATTCATTTATCTCTGTGAGGAGTTTATTTAATGAATTTGTCAGGGATTCCAACAAAGTCGTCAGGTATCACGTGAACCGATGTGGAACTCCGGTCAATGGCGATCGCGGTAATTACACTAAACCCAGTCACGCCCCGTGGCGTAACTGCATTACATTGTACAGTTGATAGATGCTTTGATGCTACGCTACTGTTGTCCGACCTTGGTGGTAATTGTATGACATCTTTTATGGACTGATCAAAATAGTTGACAGTGATATAGTTGACTATAGGATCTCTAATCAAAAGACAATTGCTGTCGAGTTATTTAATTATATTTTTCAAGCCTAATGAATCAACAAATCTAGTTGAGACTTAGTAACACCTGCGTTTAGAAAGTGCCTGAGGCCGTGGGATCAATCAATCGTCGAAAGGAATTTAAAATCAGCTGCAGCAACAGCATCTTGTTTTATTTATTAACCGCCTTTTATGGTCATCATTTCATCAACGTCTCGATAGCAACCAGACAAAGTTAATGGGGTAGGTTAAACAGGTAAATATTCTAGTCAAGTGTTCGCAGTTTATGATCCTTACAGCCCCCTTTTTTGACAGGAATTAGCAGTAGACGACATAATATTGTTATATCCTTGGGACGTAAGTGCAGGCATAAAAGGATTCAGAACCAATGAGACCTCTCGCTGCTTGTTTAAACGTTGTCTTTCACAAATTTCAAAAGATAACGATGATCAAAGTAGTTGAAGATACTAGTCTGCAGCTGTAAAGGTAAATTAAATAAAAGATGGAAATAAGCAAACTGATATTATTGGTCTGTGTTACTGCGGATTTGGTAACAGAAAATTTTAAATCCCTAAGCCAACAGCAACAATTACCATAAAACATCCAATAAAGAGACAGCGCAAAAATTCGACCGTTACAAGCCAACCATCCCATTGAATTCTATAACCCGACCTGTTACGATAGTACCTTGAAACGTGACATCGCGAGGTAATCACCGACAATACACGCGAGCTGGGTAACCTAATGGTGACATCAGAGCATTCAAATTACGAGACGGGACCGGTTTTTATATTCGACGAGTGAGATTTGGTTAGTGAATATTTTACATTCATGATTTTGATAAGAAAAAGATTTTGCACGCCGAAATGGATATGGCAAGATCTAGAAGACTATTTTACAAGATTTTTAAAGATTTCTGTGGTAGGTATTTTATGGTTGAACTGGGAGTACGATTGCTGTAGGTATAACGAAAAATAATAAGATCTCACAGAAGAGCGAGCAAAAAATGACATCATCCAAGATAAACTGGGACCGGTTTTAGCATAACGTTTGACACTTACACTCGGGAGTCAATCTCAGATATATATTTTATTAAAAACATGTTTTTGTCAGTGATATTTTAAATAACTTTGATCTAGTTAAAAAGTAACAAACCCACCTAAAAATAAAGTTAGCCGATAACATGTGCCTTTGTTTGAAACGAGCCTTCTCTCGAAAGTATAAATGTTCACAACCTTTGAATTGAAGTCATAAGAAGTAAGTATTTATTTTTCGCGATTTCATACAGTTGTTAATTTATAGGTACGAGACCCAAAAATATTAAACCAGAACAAATAAAAATCGTCCCATTTTCACGACATCGATACGAAATAAAACATGTTTTGTAAGTATCAGAATGTTCAAAAGATAAAAAGGATAACGTACGACCAATTTGCTCGTCGAATTTGGTGTTGCCAAAGTGGATCTTGTTTTGCGAAATTCAATTTCAATTCCATCGACCACGTACCTAGCTGCTAAGAAATAGAATAGGGTAAAAAGATAGAGTTAACTTCAGTTATAAATTTCAAAGTTTATAGAACTTATAACCACCTGTGGCGAATGAGAACGCTCGATAAGTGCAAGAGAAAATGTGCCCTAGAAATTGTAGACAACTTTATTGCATGTGCAGCGATAAAAGGCTTGGAAGTGTTATCAAGAAAATGTATTTTTACAAATATTACTTGCATAAATCTCCTTTAGTTGTGGTCGTTTCAATTATTCAGGACACTGAAGTAAACTAATGAAATATTCACCCGTAATGTAAATTATTTTTTATCACAGTTGCTCATAAAGTGGATCTTATTCAACGGCTTTTGGGCTCATAATCCAACATAATACGCACGCGTGCGTTTTAGATTTGTTAACTAGTGCTGTAAAGTTATCCCGATAAGTTAAATACGTATCTTACTGCTAATTACATGTTAGGTAGGTGAAACATTCTTATTTTATCTGGGTTATACTGTTTTGATGTATAAAAAAGGTAGATACCAGAGAGTTATTTAGCTAGCAAAAATGGTTGTCTCTAAAGTCGGTTTACGAACGAAAATTTTACGTGATAATGACTTAGAAAACGATTAAAAATTGAGTTGTGCATTTTTTGTTTTTTCTTTACTTAAATATATTGCTTTTCCGTACCATTGTATTTTGTTCTTAACCCCCGACGCAAAACAAATAGAAAAAACCCTAAAAAAATATTGTATGTCAGACGAGGATGTATAGGTCAAAAGTCTTTAGCCTGGCCTTTCCGGAGCATAATTAACAAAAAAAGAATTGCCTTAAAAAAATGTAAACATAGACTTATCACAAATATTTTGTTAATTATTATTTTGTTTTCTTTTCAAGTCATTTCTTTTATTCGCAACTGTGATAAAAAACGTCGTACGATATACGTGTGGAATTGATCTTTGCATCTTGGCTTCTTATGACACACTCGCTGCCGCTCGCGCGTCATAAACCGCCTCTATGCAAAGATCAATTTACCACACTTATATCGTAATGTACTATTACTAGCTCAGACAGACAAGCTTCTGAAATAACAGAATACAAATGAAGTGGACATAATGATCGATTCGCTCGTATATCGCTTTAGGTTTATGTGTTTTCTGAACAATTGCAGTTTACAAGCGCATCCGTGATGGATTAGTAGTTAGGTACCTACGTTTATTGCTTTATTATGATTTAGTACTAAATACTAGATTTATTTTACTGCCCGTCGAAACTAGATTCCTAGCTCAGATGACGTCATATCTTCATCGATGAGTAACAGAATAACGATGTTCTCTAGCATCTCCGTGCTTTGGAAAGCGCGTTTATTTGTTGGTCTCGGTTTTTATCTCTAGTAGCAGTAGTAGTCTTTAGGTTAAGTTAGAGGCCTGAAAGCACTCAAAAATTGTTGAAGCCGCTATACAAGAAAAAAAGAAGTATCTCTATCTCAACTTTACATACTATCTTACCAATTTTTAAAACTTATATTGACTTTAACTACTCATAATGAAGATTCAACAACACATAAGTTCTCGTCGAAGAACAAACAATACTTCCCCGTTTCACCACTAAGACAGCTTATTTCTGCCCATAGCGGGAATCGAGCATAGCGAAACCAACCGTTAACTTTAATCAATGCTAAGGGCGCTCGCTGCAGTGCTTGGAACAAGCTTACCCAAAACCTATAGATACATCCTTCTCAGCTCAGTCAACTGTGTCCAGATGAAATAACCATCAAAGTTATCGTCAAAGAACAAAATACTTTCCAGTTTCATCACTAAGACCGCTTCTTTGACTTTGATCAATGCTATTCATTGCGCTCGCTGTGGTGCCTAGGACATGTATTATTAGAGAGTATTCCAGAACCTAAAGGTACTAAGGTTATACCTTCTCAGCTCAGTCAACTGTGTCCAGATGAAATAACTCGTCAATACGTCTCCTTAATTACTGGATATAAACACAATCTCACGTATCCTCGTACCGTACGTAACACGATATAGCTTCATTAATCAATTCGGCAGTGGCAGTGAGGCTAACTGGCTAACGAGCATGACTTCATTTGACATCAGCTCGTCTCTTGAAGGTTATACCGACAAGCGTTGATGCTGTAATCTTAATTGGGACACCGTTTATTGATATGAATTAGGACACCCGTGTAGAAGCTGAAACGTAATAAGTCTGAAACCCAAGGCCAGATATGATTGTTATTCACCCTCTTTCGTTTACCTAGATGCGTAAGGTAATACAGATATGTTGAATTTCAGGAGCTCTAGTATTCCATCAAAATAATTTATTGCATTTGGACACAAAAACAAGTTATAATTTGTGGCTTTCCTTGTGGCGTTTTTAGATGCGAATACGGAAAAACTGGCATACGATAATGTGTCCTATCCTGACTGTACCTAAATAATTGTACAGCTCAGAATCAAATAATGACGGTTGTTAGTCTAAGTCAACATTTTGGTGAAAAATAGATATTTTAGTAAGTAAAGCAGATACTGATCAAGAGACGTTAGTCTAGACATCCTAATTCCGAAATATTCTATTGTTTAGCTTCTTGTCCATCAAGCAATTTTATAGATAGATAGATAAAAGATTATTCACAGACAAAGGCACACGAATAACGCTGCCAACTTTTTCCTTTTTGTTCTTGATTATTTTTTATTTTACGCAATTTTTGCCTATATAACTACGATCAAACAGAAATTTATGTCCGTAACTGGCTGCAGACATATTAAATTAAATGAAACTATGGTGTTTAAAACCTTTTGTGGACTTTATAAAATAATAAAAAGAAAGAAACACTAGAAAAACGAATACATACACGGGTAGAAAGAAAACAAAAAAGAAAAACTAAGCAATTTGCTGCACGCTCCAGGTACAATTCTGTTCATCACCCCGAAGATCCTCGAAGTAAGGGTGGCCCCTTGAGCTCCCATTTCGAACACAAAAAGAATCATCTCTATCCGTCTTCGAGTAATCGGTGAACCTACATAATAAATACATACGCGACAAATGATGAGAACCTTAGTTTTTGAAGTCGGTTAAAAACAAAACGCATCGTTGAACCAAGTAAATATTCGTCACTAACGACTTCGTGAGTACTATCAACATTGTCTTTCAATTACAATTGTAGTAACTTTATGAATGAGCCCAACGTAACGCTAACGCCAAGCGCCACCTGCTGATAAGCCTTATCTTATCTCTACTCTACGCTACATGTTAGACTAGTAGGTGTCACAGGATTACTCTGTTTACGTGAATCATACTGATACTGTTAGATACGGTGTTGTTTTTATAATTGGGTTAACTAACCCAATTATAAAAACAACACCGTTGAACAAACATCTAACCTAACTAGGTTAGATGTTTGTTCAACATGGGTTTATAGCACTTACCTAGATAAATTGTGTCATTGAATAAATTCATACACGAACTGAAGAATAACAATAAAAATAAGACTCAAAAACGTAAGCACTGTTTGTGTAGTGGGATCGTAACTTGAAATTGGGTGTAATTCCCGATCCCGTGGGAACATCGGGATAAAAAGTAGCCTTCAACACCCCCAATTAATCAATGGTGTGAGGACACCAAGTTCCATCAACATCGTTCCAGTAGTTTCCAAACCTATTCAATGCAAACAAACAATTAATCATCTTTATAATATTAACTAAAGAACGCCTGTTTACCTAAAAGGCAGTTGCCTAAATCGCGTTATGCCTATACAATATATATTTTAGTAAGCGTTTGGACTAAGTAAAGTTTGATCATGCTATCGGTTGCCTCCATAACCTTTATTTTTACTAGTTTCAAGAGGGAATTACTCGGTTGAAACTACAGGGTTACACAAAAAAAATAACAATTTGTTTAACACCTGTGTAATAAAAGTAATAGAGAAAAGATGGCACGAAATTAGCTGCCATAAGACCAGTTTATTTTAACGTGATTTTAATTGTTTGCTCAGTGTTGACCTCGACAAATGCATATCACACCGATTTGCTGAGAGAAAGCTCGTTTTAACCTTTTTATGCGAAAAAGTGAAGAAATTTCTTCTCGATATCACCAAAATGTTGTCATTGTCAGCAATTATAATTGATATTTGGTATCAAGTCGAAATCAATTCAACAATCACTTTAACTAACACACACTCCCTAGTGATTGGCTAGATTGCGGCTTTTACCAATAAGAAGAAATCAATTTCGCAATCCTGTGCCATTCAACAAAACACAAAGATAGCGCGAATTAACACGACCCGTGGTGCCATCTAGTTTTTCCACAAAACATTCCACAACTAGGGTACAACTAAGACCAATAAAATTGACGACACTATTAAAAAGAATATTTAGAAATAGCAACAAACAATGAGGTTTGTCCGAATTCCGCGGAGATCTTGCGTAAAGTAAACAATTTGAGCAGTATGTTTACGCTAACGTACCGCCTTGTGCGCCCGCGCAGCTGGCACGCCGCCGTACCACGAGCCGCGCCATTTGCCGACACCATTAAAATAAAGTATTGTTATAAGTAAATCGTATGGGTAGAGTAGAATACTGACAGACAGAAAGGCGCTTCTCCAACACGAAGATTGCAATTATACATAAGTACTCGTTGGATATATGAACTTAAACTTATCTATTTAAGAAAATTTTAAACCCACGCGTAAAATGTTTTAGATATGGACTCCTAATGGTCAGGTTGTATTGTAATATAATGCTGTCAGCATTTTAGAATTGCAAACGCTCTCGAATAGCCGAAGCATAAATAAACTTTAATATTAACTTTATTGTTTCAGGTAAACCAAGTTACTGTAACCTCATTTTAAGCAAGGCCAACAGATCGTAAGTACTGACTACCGACATACGCATGAGACATTTCATATTCGAGTAAAATTAGCCCATGAATATGTCTCACTACAGAGCATGGGCCTCCTACCAGAGACCGGCAGTTAAACAGTGGTAACAGTAAAACGCCATGGGTCCCCACTTCAAATGCTAATGTCCCATGGCTTCAACCGTGATGAGTTCAGGCATTTCAATTCCGTACGAAGCATTCCTTCACCGTAAAAGCATCTTCAAATGAAGAACGAATATTAAACGACTCAAATCATACTCGTATTGTATAATATCGCTTACAATCAGGTGGACTATCTCATCCACTCTTTTTCCACATAAAATAAATACAAACCATTCACAATCGACTGCAAAAGGCACCGTCGCGTCGCGCCTCTTTCAAAAGAAAAATTTGCAAGGATATTAAAACTCTCGCACAATGGTGAAACGTTTTCCTACTAAATTTCCCCTTTTCCCACCCACCTAGGGAAACCCCCAAATACAATGTCAGCAAACATACCATAAATTCAAGGGAAAATGAGTCTTAGTGTTTATAGGAATAAAGGGAGGAAATATCTAAAGTCTACAGTCAAATTGTCCACGACCGATATTGGCCAACATCGCATAAATTCAAAGGAAAATGAGCACTATGTCTATTGGAATTAGAAGCGGTAATTTATCCTAAGTCTCGCAGTCGAATTGCGTAGGCTTGTGTTTGCGTGAGGGTGGTTCGTGGTTTCCAGTCTTTATGATGATGGATTTATTAAAACTTTTCACTTTTGTAATATAATCTAATCCGATTATTTACGTTTAGTGTTTCGATTAATAATGGATAAATTCCGTACTTAGAAACGATGCTTAGCTGGTCATTAGTTAATCATTATTATGGCACAGTTGCTAAAAAATTTTGAACATCAATATTATTTGTAGACAGGTGATGATTGTGAGCGCAAAGCATCTTTAGCCTTAACCCTTCGCTGTAATGATCAGTTAAAATTACCATTTAATTGTTAATTTAGATTCAAAAAGCCAGAAAAAGACCAACAAGTATCCCTTAAAATGTCGTAATCTTAACGTTGACTTTGACGTTGATATCATCGGTTTGCCCCTCGCTGGAACCACGGATTAGTTTTCCGAAGTCATTGCCGTTGTGCTACGTCACTTGATGGACTTCCGACAGACGTAAACAAGGCACAAATGTAAAGAACTATAAGTGCGAAGGCATATACTAAATGGCTGGCTGACAGCTCACCGAACCAAACGAAAACAAACATATGAACAATAAATCAACTGCTGACCAATATCAGATAATAATTTATCTATAAACGCTAGTTTTAAATAAATAGTTTGTTGTTCTAACTTAATCGCAGGAAGAGCATGGAAACTTAATTATCGTACCGGGGCTTACGTAATAAGGTGTCACAAGCTATCGCCTTCCTTAATGAAGTTTTAACTATCTTAAAGGGAACTTTGTATAACGTAGAATACCTACGCTACGCTGTCTGAGTTAGTCAATGAGAGTACCATAACAAGAATATTATTAAGTTAGTACTTAGATTCTTGCTTCAGTTCAATTTGTACAGTACAATAAAAAACAACAGACATTCAGTATACGCTGTTGACTTAAATCCATTCAAGCCACGCATAAACCCTGAACATCAACGTCTAGGAATGCAATACTAAGTCCCCTCATTTGTCTGTTTGATCAATACGTGCTTGACGATCCTGTGGTACGGTAAATGTCCTTAAAGACAAGAAACGAGGGAGCTCACGATCTTATTTCCTGTCCCCTTGTGTAAGCACGTGCCATGAAACCGAGGGGGGTCCGTTTGCCTTTACTTTTGTTTTGATTTTAGATATAATCATTTCATTTTTATCACTGGGGGAAGTCAACGAATAACTATTTATTTAATAGCTTGAGTTTTGGACTTTTACCCTTTTCTTCGGAAATGAATTCAGAAGCCTCGTAATTTAATCACAATAAAATATTTGTTTATTCAAACGTAGTAACCGTAGAGGAAGCATCATATTCTTAACACGATATATGGAGATAATTTAAATTCATAAGTGAAGCCGTAATGTGGTAATTTGTATAGGAAAAGCATGGGAATTGAGTGACATGCCACGAGGCAAAGAATTTATTGAATACTGTGTCGCCAGTTACTATTCTGTTTTCTTCGATAATAAAGACTGCCATCCACTACTGCTGCGATCAATGGTAGACTATAAATTGAGAAAATATGACAGCTCCGAAGATAATGCGACATTACTGGATTCGCGTGATTGATCGCAACAGTGTGGCGGAACGTTAAGGCTTAGAAAACAAATGAACGGCATGGATCTGCCCCTTACATTTTCAGAATATAAGTCACAATATAAACTTGATGAGCCTTGCACACGCAATAGATGGGGGAAAAGTATATGCAATAAATTTTCCAAATAGTTCCTATATTATTTTAGAGTCGTCGATTCTCCTGCAGACTTCAAACGTCCTGTTTGCCGATAGTTTTAGCAAGTATGATCAGACCGATAAACAAGTAAACAATGCATTCAAATATGAACTCTCGGCGAACGATCGACCGAGAGTTTCGTATCCAACAGGACCCTCCTATTCGAATGCCCACGGTTCATGGATTTCATAACTTTGTCGATAACATAAGTCTTAATAGAGGAAGTTTTATTAAATCACCGAGCACCGTTGCGTTCCTGGAAAACAGCGGTTCCATTTCAGGGCAAACATCGACCGACATCGCTCGAAATACATAGCCAACTTTGTTGAGCGTTCCGGAAACTGTATTTATTTAAGGGTTTACTCCCAATTTACAAAGTCATACTACAATTGTATCCGGCTTGTAATTTCACGGCCTACTTTGTCGAGAGTGTCATATAAACTAAAACATGTATGATATATTGAAGTTTACTTTAAACTGGAGCAAGTATTGCCCGGATGCATCTGACCCGGTCGTACCGGATCGATACCCTGATTACGGCCGGCCACGATTGTGAAGTCACCCTGAATTTTACACGGGCCACAGCTTTCAATAACGTCAGTCAGGTTATTGGACTCGTTGACGTGTGTTGACCACTTAGATTACCTACTTGTAGTTTATTTACTGTTTACAATTCATTGATTGACGGCTGTTTGAAATAACCAATGGAATTCTGATCAACAGGCCAGTTATAGCTTTTTCATCACGTACGATGATAGCTATCATAGAAAGTTATTAGCAAATTCATTCCACGAAAGCCCTGTGAAAAAGTAAATACAATCGAATGGAGAAATTCCTCCTATTTTGAAGTCAGGTAAAAAAACTGGGTGGTATAAATACGAATGGAGATGTGGAGAAAGAATCTACGCGTCATTACCCCACACCACTCACGCTGAATAACCAAAGACCCTTGAAATCAACACATCAAACACCAATAAAAAGGAAACAACGAAAATAAATTCTACCAATCTTTCACATGGATTTTTCTCATAAGGAATCTTGTTACCGGAATTTTGTATGATAAAATCTGAAGAAAAAGTTGCCAAATACAAGGATGATTCAGACTTCAGGGAATCACTTTGGTACTGTACTACATTGATGATTTACGTACATGTATCGAGTGTCCAAAATATATTGAACCTGAGCCAAATGGAATGCCCTGAGTGAGGGTAGCACGTGAACTGTACAACAGGTATGGTGATAAAGTGCCAGTGAACTCTCTAGTAATTGATGCTAGCTTGGCTCGCTGCCAGCTTCTCCAAACTATGATTACGATGATTTATTGAATAAATTATACTCGAACATAACTGACTGCTGGCTGAGACTGACCAATAGAAGGATCAATGTTTTGGTGTAGTATAGACAAAACATTGTTGGCTTACTGGGAGATATAATTATATCGACTTTCGAAGGTGGTAGTTCGAATCCCGATGCTGACCGTGCATAGTTTAATTTTTCTTTACCAGTTATTTGCACATTTAACATAATGTTCTTTCGGTCTTCTTACGGTGAAGGACATGGCGTAGAGCGTTGGGAATTAAGTTTTATTTGTTTGACAATATAATAAAAAAGTGTGACATTTGGCAATCTGTAGTAGGACGTCTGTAACGGTAAATACTAGAACGTTTAATTACCAATTAACTGTTGGCTACCACCCATCAGGTCAAACTGAACATTTGTAACGAATTAGGCCGTTACCACATAATTAGATACTTTATCAAGATGCCTTGATAAGAATTCATTGAAATGAAAATGGATGATTCTATATTGGTCATTTCCTGAGGTGCATTTCTTTTTGTTTTATCATCACACCATCTGAAAGATTTATAAAGTACGTCATTACATCCCACTCATAAAAGTTCCATCGAAGACATTCTTCAATTCATTAGAGCCGAACTATGTTAAAAAAATTTTTTTTTTTCACAAAAATGATTATTTACATTATGAACGTCATACCTCAGAAAATACTAGAAGTTGTACAAAACCCATTAAGTTCACTATCTTCCCACGTCCATACTCAGTTCAGGCATTGGTGTCAAGCAATTTAGACTAATATTAGCGTGAAAGCATGTAACATCCATCTATGTAAAATGGTGGACAAACAATTCATTCACGCACTCGTGTTTGGAATTTAGCGTTGTTTTCTAATGTTGTTATTTTCTTGAAAATTTTCACTGTAATCTCCATTTTTTCATATTGCTAATTCATCCCTCGCTTTCACCACCTGATCTCCCGGGAATATTTATTTTCCGTTAATTTTATGCTATCCCAAGGAATCGTTAACAAAGGTTTCGTTTTAATCCAATTAACCTGTTGATAAAATATTGTTTAGCTAATTAGGATCGTTATTAGGAGCATCTGTGAGATCCTTGTTGCCGTGTAATTAATTTATCAGATGCAAAAGGTAAAAAATCTATTAAGTTAACTCTAAGTAAACAATAGAGGCATCTATTCTTTGTACTTGCTTTAGTATTGTCTCCTCTAGCCGATTCCCATTGTATGTTAATATAGATTTCTATGTGTAGATAGCTTTTGTGGCGACCGGTCGCGGTGTAAAAAGCGATCGCTAGACGTTCTCATTGGTAGATAATTGAATCGTTTCATTTTAATTCGAGTATCACGTATTGTTTTTTTTAGATGGTAGGGCATTGATTGGGGAAACATTCTGAAATCTTTTTGTTCTAACGTGTGAACTTTAATCAAGTTATCATTGGACTAGCTATGCTTCTTGGGTTCACCAGTGCAGTTTCCGATCCCGTGAGATTATCATCAATGGAGCTTATATTAAAGCAAGCTATTTAGGCTGTCTGTACGATGTCCACTATGATCCCGTGAGATTATCATCAATGGAGCTTATATTAAAGCAAGCTATTTAGGCTGTCTGTACGATGTCCACTAGTCAGATGCTAATAGGGTAAAGAAAATAGAGGTATTATCTGTATGATTAATGGCTTCTGTGTGTTCACAATATCGTTCACCAAAAAAACGTAGTCGGCAAATTACAATCTTCCTGTTTCGTTTAAACCATTAACTATATCTGTAACACAGGTTAAAAGAAGTGCTTTTTATGGACAAAAACCACTAAATACTTACCTCAAATATGTTGGTACATTTTATCAAACCATTACCCTACCCCCGTTCTCTATCAAAGTCAACCCAAATTTCCCCTAACAGTACAGGTTGTAATGTCCCCGCCCTTCGTAAACATGGAGAAGGCCTTCATGGTACCTTCGCCGTACCCTAGCAGGCCTAGTGAGGTCGACGACCCCCGGTGACGTCACCATCTAACTGTGAGTACGAGTTACTCGTGTACCAGAGTGTACTTGTTTATGGCCTGTAACATGTCGATTAAGGGGAATGGGTACCGGTAACAGTGTTTTTTATATTTTCAAAATGACCTAATCAAATATCGATAATTTTAAATCTACGACTCTAGATTTCCAACTGCTAAAACCTTCAAATAGGCTTGGTGAAACTAAATTATGTATTTACACTCTATTATTGAACGTTAAATAAACTAATCAAATAATAGGTGTACTAAAATAGATGTAAAATAATCAGTAAACCAAAACCGATATTGACTGATGTAATGAAATTGCCATTTCGGGAAATTAAGTTTACCGTCTAAAATTAGACAGGTTATATTAAATTCTGTTTACATTCGCTACCATGAATTAACGCTCGAAATATTCCGTATTTAGGCCATTTAATTGGAACTGATGAATTCATTCTTCGTGTACAGTCGGATTACCAATTAGCTGAACACCACGTGACCCAGAGCTCGCTCGCACATCTGTTAAAAATGTAGTAATTACCTATTTTGTTATTTTTTAAATATTCTATTGTATAATATATTGTTAAATAAAACAGAATTAGGTAACATTACTCTACAACCTTACATATGTTTGAGTGAGCTCTGGGTCACGTGGGGTTCAGTTAATTGGTATTCCGACTGTACTAGTTCGTTTGGAGGTAGGACATTTTCAGGACGTCTAAATGACTTGTAACTTTAATATCCCTGAATTTCCATCTCGTCTTCAGCAAGCCTGTTTGGCTGTGGCTTACAGCTAAAGCCGATTCATTTTGGGGCAACACAAGGCTCCTTTTATTAAATGCTGTACCTTCCTGTCTCTTCTGTGTTTTTTTGCCAGTTTTGTGTCTCCTTTATCTGTTTATCTTCATTTGTTACTAGCCATAGTACTGAACGTCACCCCAGTGGTGTTGTAGGTAATTTACTTAACATTCCTAACGATGTGATGCATATTTCTCTAATTATTATTTTCCCTATTTCCTTAATTATTATTTCGCCTATTTCCCTAATTATCATTTTCCCTATTTCGATTAATTTATTGCAACCTCGCGTAAATAATTGTGTTTATTACCAAATAAATGTTCTTCTCTCTTCCTCTTAATGCATAAAAGGTACGACTCATAAGTGTTTAAAATGTGCAGAACTGTGTAAAATTTATTGTTCCTTAAGCTCTGTGATTTCAGCTATAGAATATCCCTTTAAAAATACGTGGGCATGTTTCCATTCATAATTCTGTAAGCTTGCACTAAGCAATACATTTTGGAATACAATGGGATCTTAAGAAAGGGGTGATGCAACCGGTTTCTAATGGAGAAAGTAATTTGTTACAAGGAACAGTACTTATTCGGACCTACAGTTAAAACTCAATGCAAGGAACGGTAAGCACATACTAAGGCTACTGGATATACCAGTCTTGGAAGATTTATTTGCTTCGCTAACTCTGTCTGGATATCCATAGACGTAGCTAAAGACTCCTTCACCGGTTTAGGAACTTGTTTTCTTTTACTATGGCTAATCTTAAGATTGCAGATTTGTATTTTAGCTGTAGATTTAACTGTAAGTGCAGAATTATGCAGTTTAAGTCCGGGAATATATTGCTTCTTAGCGTCATTAACTACTGGATGTCTATTTTGTAGAAAGAAAAACATTTTGATGGCATAACCCGATACTTTCCTTTGTTTATTATTACCTACTTATCTTTTTAAAGGTTACACGTGTCATTGATACTATATTAGGGTATGAACTCGCTCGAATTCTAGGTCATGAAAGAATCGTAGGACACGCTCAGGTGACGCAACCAGCCTGGTCTGGCTTGACAATAGACAAAGGTACGAATAATGAGTGCCTTTCACTTTCTACTGGCTAACTAGTCGCTGGCTAATGACCAAAACACTTAGCGGATGGCTCAGGAATTTGAATACGGAAATTATGATGATGCTTTGAGAAGAGCGATAACATTTTTAAAACCCCGAATGTAGAAAGGGTGACGTTATAATTTGACCTCCGTCTGATTGTACACGTGTTATCACAGCTCCGAAATGAGATTTGGATGCAGTTCTAAAGTTATTAAAAACGGGATATAAAATATAAAAAATAAATACAAAAATAATTGGTAAATATACCGTTTTTAACTTGGTTATTTTAGTTTAAAATTTGATGCAGTTATTTTTGTTCTTATCTAAAAACAGCGTGTTCGGTTACCGTAAATCCTCTTTGCGATCTCATAAAAATGACTTAGCCGTTTAAAACATTTTTTTATTTGTCTAATAGGACAAAAACCTTGTTAAACTGACAAGATTATTTTTTATGAATGGAGCACGAGTATTGATTGTATTTATTCAAAAAAGTCGAAAGTCAGTCCCGAGTAACTGCCCACGAAGCATCCTCATTAATTATTTAAAGCTTGTGATATAATAAAGCTAGTATACAAATTACAATGAACATTCTCACACACAATGGCGTGGTAAAGTTAGCATGACAATACACTGTACACACTGTATAATACATATGTAATATACACGAAACAATGCTAAAACCATTAAACGTACCTCGCGTGCCTTATGGGCTTCCACGGAATCGCAAAAAAAACGTCAAATCACCCCTTTATTATGGGAAATACCATCAAAAATTGCGCAATTAAGCGATAAAAGTGTGGGTTTTTCAGCATGCAAACATGGATAAACCTACAATCTACATACATTGTATCATTGCACAACTATTAATAACCTGCACAAGAGAAACCCAGATGGAAGCTACAGATGCCGTCTGCGAAAATTTAGCTTTCAATAATGACCATGGATAAAATGATGATTTAGCACCTACTGACCCTCCAGCCCTAGTAGCTTGTACGCTAGCTGACCTAATGTAAAAATATGACAGCATACTGAAGTGAATGAATCTGACCCTGTTTGAATTAGTCTGTGACACGAAGAAGAAGAAGATAATAAAGAAATCTTTAAATAATAATATGAGTCTGGTAACACTTTATAGTAGGTAAGGTATCGTTTTTATTTCTTCGATCTGTCAAACTTCCCTTGTCTATAGTGCAGATCCGGACACCGTATATTAAATATTTAATCAGAAAGGGCACAGGAAGGGGTTACCAAATTGTCTGATAGCCCTCGTTTATATTTCATCAACTCGGCTATGGAGCAGGAAGAACCCTTTTACTATGGTAAACGTTGGAAATTAATTTTTACAAAGAATATAATAAGTATAGATAGAGCATCTTCGCCTATTCTTTGGGAAAGATAGAAGCCGCAGAGCGCATTCTCGTACCGCTGCCTGGCCGGAACGTGGAACTGGGGCGCAAACGGGCGCAGTGCATTGTCGATAAATTCAATTTCTACTTGGTTGATTTAGACGTAATCGTAGAAAATAGAGCTTATCCAATAGAGAAAACCAGATTTCAATAGGTTTAGTTACAGTTATTTTAATTTAGAAAAACCTGCAGACAGCAGATAGACATGATTTTCAAAAACAATAAATTAGTGTTGGTTTGCTTATTCTTGTACACTATTTTTAAGTACTCATGTACTGGCTTTTTGTCCTTTAATATAATCTTATAGATTGATTGATAGATACCTATAAGATAACTAAAGTGTGCCTCAATTTAAGCGCCGAGTGCTTTATCAGCAAATCGACCGTCCATTGAGCTCTAACGACTGCCACTAGAGATTGAAGACGGGATCAAAACAGCTTAACCTTCTTGAGAAACATTTTTATCTACCCCTCAAACTTGGATAAGTAATAAAAGATTCCTTTAGATAACCAAGATAACTTTCGATCCCTTATTCAACCTCATCCCCATTCAGACCTTTTCTTCCAATCGACTCAATTTATCCAAAACTGTTAAAGGTAACTTCGGTCTGAGTATCGTTAAATTGTATAATTCGAGGATAAATAGCGGTCCTCACGCAAGGTCATAGTGTGTCGAGGGTGCGGTCATTGCATGGTTACACCAAGCACATACCTGATGGTAATATAGCAGGTTACAAAGGATCTACGTCCACTGTGGTATAACCACATGAGTAAGGAATAGAATCAGAGACTAAGGTTATTCGGAGCTGTCAAAATTGATTACGTAATCATGTAGGGTTGGCACAGGTGGATTATATAATTTAAAAAAATGTGTATAAGTGTCTTTTATTGTGAGATATTATTGTGACGCGGTGACAATGTAAATTGAATTTTGCTGAATAATCTTTAGTAATATTATAAAGCCGAAGAGTTTGTTTGTTTGTATACTTGTTTGTTTTTTTGAACTCAGGAGCTACTGGTTCGAATTGAAAAACTCTTTTTGTGTTGGATAGTCCATTTGTCGAGGAGGCTATAAGATATTTTATATTCCGATATTCGGGATCGGGAGTTATCTATACTAATATTATAAAGGTCAAGAGTTTGTTTGAACGCGCGAATCTCGGGAACTGCTGGTTCGAATTGAAAAAAATATTATTTGTTGGATAGTCCATTTTTCTAGAAAGGCTACTTTTTATTTTGATATTTCCACGGGATCGAGACTTACGCGGCAGAAACCGCGGGGCGCAGCTTGTAGGTGAATGATGAATATAATACCTAAATCAAAAATTGTATGGCTTTCCCGGAAGCTTTACTGTCGAACCGAACGTTAAATAGATAAACGTTGACATACTAGAATTCACAAGTAGTATATTATACATATAACTATGCTTTCCGTCGCGTCCAGTCACTATAACACAAGCCTAGTTGTTTGGACTGGAACACTCGCTCACTCACTCAATCGTTTCCACCCTTCCTTCGAAAGAAACAAAATTATTTAAGTCTTCTATTCGTCACTCGTCATCATAACACAAGAATGGTCCACACTCACTCCCCCCTACCTAAGATCAAATTATTATCACTATATTTAATTAAACATTGAAAAACAAACACGCGACGCGTGACGTTTACCACACGCATGCGAGTGTCACAGCCTTGTACTCGGGCACTGGCCGAGCCAGTGTAGACCGGTTTCTCTCCGTACGTGACGGGCCGCCAGTGCTCACCCACGCACGCGCGTCACGCTTGTAGTAGTGTACTTATCACAGAGCCTTGTATGACACCTTAGTCTCTGATTCTAGTCTCTACTCATGTGGTATTACTAGCTCTTACCCGCAACTTCAATCGTGTATAACTTCATGGTTACCGAGAAATATATTTTGTCCTATTTCACAAAAGCTGTCAATGCCCTTAGGAGCTGTTTTCGTAAACTAGGAGATCTTAATCCCTCCTTTAGGATTTGGTATGTTGGCCTTATACAATCCATAACCTTGTTCGGATCTCCCATATGCGACTATTGCCTAAATTGCAACAAAATTGCCCAGCTGCGTATTCTCCAAATTGGTCGATCAGACGACGACGGAACAAATAGATATTTATGACGATATTGTATCAGAACTGATGGCATACTTTTGCCATTTCGTCCAAATTTTTAGGGTTCCGTATTAATTATGTCAGCGTAGATCCTTACAGGGCACTCCCACTAGCGAAGCGATGTGTCCAAACACTAATTAACTTTATACGCGTATCATGTTCGTACTTCGTGCTACTCGAGGACACTTTTCGACCTTAATTGGCTGCCATAAAATTATGTCAAGTAATTTTATAAACTTGTCCTAATTTTATTTTAGTGTAGATCTTTTCGGGGTATTTTTTTATCTATTGGTTCTAACCTCACCTGTCGATTGAGAAAAAAAAATGCCGTCAGTAAAAACTTTCAAATGTATCTAATGACTATTATATTGTTCAGTGCCGCAAAAACTCCTTCATTTCCCACTCGATTTTGTAGAATGGCCTATTGAATATAATACAAAAACAAATCAACAGAAACGGCACGAATTCTACGAATCTTTTCCCACAGAAGTTTTACTGCACATCAACGGCTCGGTTCTTAAACTAAATAGCCGTTCTTTGCGGTCGAATAATAAGCAATTCCTATGCTTTGTCCAATCCTTCGTCCATAATGTTTCTGATGGCGTTCGCTGCAACACGGATCTTAACAAGCACTCGCTTTGGTATTAGCATCTTTATTATAACCCAACCCAATTTGAACCTTATCCAACATTAGCAGCGCCCAGCGTTTTAACCCACAATAAGTCCTGATTCCGTGTTCCTTGGTTCGGGATTCCGTGATGGTGAGAAATCTTTAATATTATTAACTTGAAGAATTTGTTTGTTTGTTTAAACGCGCAAATCTCAGGAACTACTAAGATTTGCGCGTCTCAGGTTCGAATTGAAAAATTATTTTTGTGTTGGATAGTCCATTTGTCGAGGAAGGCTATAGGCTATTTTGTTACGAGAGTGAAACCGCGAAGCGCTGCTAGTAAAAATAAAATAATCAAATCAGCGCAGCAGTTCCGAAGGTTACCTCTTGCAAACATCCATCCAAAGTATTAGTATTGGCGATAGCACATTAGTTCCATCTTTTGGCCACCCTCGTCGTAGAACAGGATGGGATTCCGTGATGGGGAGAAATCTTTACTTAATATTATTAACCTGAAGAATTTGTTTGTTTGTTTGAACGCGCAAATCTCAGGAACTACTGAGATTTCCGCGTCTCAGGTTCGAATTGAAAAATTATTTTTGTGTTGGATAGTCCATATGTCGAGGAAGGCTATAGGCTATTTTGTTACGAGAGTGAAACCGCGAAGCATTGCTAGTAAAAATAAAATAATCAAATCAGCGCAGCAGTTCCGAAGGTTACCTCTTGCAAACATCCATCCAAAGTATTAGTATTGGCGATAGCACATTAGTTCCATCTTTGGCCACCCTCGTCGTAGAACAGGTTGCGTGTAGACATTTTAATGGCCTCTACCCGAGAAACTGACCCATTACCGTCATGTTAATTTCACAAATGATTGCAGTTTGGTTACTTTGCTAAATCGAAATGGAACAGGTTATCCACGAATAGGTTATTGTTTGCAAAAGTTTGATAGTATTGTCGTGTTCCAGACGAGACCCTTGTAAAGTGACTTAATTTTCGTCTGTCTGTTACTTAATTGTATTAGTTGTTGCAACGAACTAAATTCGTTTTCTGTAGCAGTGAACTCGTCTGCGTCTAAGAAGTAAACCCATCTAATGTATCTAAAGTTTGAAACAGGTTCCTTGCATTATAGAGACAACTAAGCCGCGGTTTTCGACACGATGTTTTTCGTTCACATTGAAAACACAGAGAAACACACACACAGAGAAAATCTCATTGGTGCATGGCCGGCCGGGAAAACTCAACATTTCATTTCGAAAGTATTTGGTTCAGTCATAGAATAGACATACGAAAGGAAATAAGACTCATGTTACTGTCTAAATCGGACAGCTAAATACCAAATATCTCGTAGCCTGTTTAAAATAAACGATCATCTCTGTAAACGTGTAGATGGCTACATCATCGACGTCCGACAACGACGCGGACGGCGCGGGCGGTGTTATCAAACAAACATGTCATCCGCAGGATATTCACGAGGTTTTGGCTCTGTGCCAGCTGCCAGCTGTATCGGACTTGTAGACCGTGTTCATGTTGTAATTCACTTGACGTATGAACTGCTTTACAATAGCTACGAGTAACGGGGTTATAGAGTCGTCCGCTTCATGAATTCAGCTTCAGGAGACGACAGACGTGTTGGATATTTTGACGTGAAAACGTTTCGGTCAGTAGAGTCACTTGCAGAAAATAAATGTTCAGTGTAACAAAATATGTCAAGACATTTCACCGTTCTCATACTCAACTGCGGCTGTGTCCCTAATACAGCCTACCCAAATTTATTTCTGTCAATTTTTTGATGTTCAGTCAGTGTTTTGCGACTCTAGTCCAATGCCAATGTTTTCCAAGACCTCAAAGGTCCACCTTCGCCTTGTGTTACAGTTCACCTAATGTTAGCGTTTCCTGTCATCCAAGGTTTTTACCATACCTAACAACAACCACATCAAAATCATGATCCGTAACATTTGAAATTATTAAATTTAGTAAAGGATATGTGTCAGTCGGCAGTCAGTATTGATCTATGAATGTAGCGATGACCTTCTGCATTGTAAAGCTGGCAGATAACCCACGTACGGGCGCATTGTTAGATAACAATGTTGTTCCCAACATGGTCGGTAGTCTCGGTAGCCAGACTATACGCTACTGATTAGATTATTTGTAACTGCTCAAGTAGAATTACAACAAGGCATACTAAAAAAACGTCTAGTTCCATATACCTCGATAAATGTCAGACCCAGTTTGATCTCCTTTCCCTTATCTCAATTTTTTTGGGGTCAGCGCAGTACAAACCTCAATTGCTTCAACTTCTTGGTTTACCAGACAAGGAACAAATGCAGGTTTTTTCATCAAATTTTTTTTCTGACTTATTTTGATTGGGGTCCATCTAATTTACCTTTGCGCCAATAGTATGTAATGTCCAGCAGATTCTCTATGTAGCACTGGTGGTATGGCATATAGAGAAACTTAGCCAGTGCTATTGAGAGAAACTGGTGCCTATGTAATAAATCCACAGGTGATTAATGGATACCTACCTAAAATCATAATTTTATTGGAGTGGCCTATCCTTATAGGCCACTCCAATAAAAAAGAGAAAAGCACCCAGGTCCTTACCTGGGTGCTTTTCTCAGGTGCTCAAAGGACACTGAAGTGAATCCTGTATGCACCTGAGTGATATCAACCAGGCCCTTAAAGTGGAATACTCCAAACAATTGTACCTAAGCATGAGCTATTTTGCATTAGAATCTAGCTGTCATTAATTAAACTAAAGAGCATAATTACAAAGTGAACATGCAGGGGTGTGACGAAGCCGACACTTCAGCCCTGACCGCCGCAATCGTGACATCATATTAGAATTGTGTCACTGTCTATAACTGGCAGTGAAACATATCCGTTTCATGCAGATATTATGTTATATTCATATAAATACAGTCATGTTTATTTCGAAGTAAAGTTGAAAATTTTACTGTCTTGCATAATTTTAATGAGGTTACTAATATTATAAATGCGAAATGTGAGTATGTCTGTTACTTTGTCTGAAACGGCTGCATGGATTTGGATGTTATTTGGAACGGAAATAGCCGGAACCGTAGAATATCAACTAGAATCTCCTAATATTGCCCCGGAATTTTAAATGTCCAAAAATATTTTTTTGCGATGTCTGAAAAAAACCCCTTAATATTCCACACATATAAATTGATGACAGATGTATGATGCAAAATATCATAACTACAATAACTTAAATTAGCAGTAAGTCTACTTAACATTCCACAACAAGAAATGCTAATAAATCGTTGTACAATAGTATAATTAAAATAGTCTTGTTTAGTGAGTCAGGCGATGCGGTACAGTCGCCTATTGAATAGTCATGAGCTGATTGTTTGGGTTCGATTTTGGTTAGGTTCATCGATATTTTATTCAATAGGAGTTTGTAGGCTCTTTTGAAGATCTGACTGGAAATTGTGTTGTTGAAATTGTATAAGTTGCTAGACTTTTTGAATAAAATCTTTTTTTTTGTACAAAACACGAGAAGAAAATATACTTAGGAACAAATTCGAATGTCAAACAACGTCGAAGTGTGACGTGTAAAGTTGCTTTAGGCTATTTAACGTTAAATGCCATAAGGTTCTTCTTTAGCTTAAGCGTAGAAGGGTTTTTCGCGTAAGTTATATCGTACTGACCAAGGACACTAACATAATCTATCAAATAATCAGATCAATCATGGAAAACTTATAGAAAAACTATTTGAGAATATCCCACGCAATAATCACTAACGTTAACACAAGTTATCCATCAAAACTTTCCTATACATTCCATCAATTTCCTCCCACAATCCTTCGCATAGCCAATAACTGGGGGTAAATGTGCCAACTTGCCAACAGTGCGTAGGACGCTGCCATTAAACCGGGCGCCACACTGGGCGACTGTTCCAATTAACGTCCACCCCGAGTACCAATTATTGCTCTTATTAGATTCACTAACGCTGCAAGCCCTCACTGCCTGATGAGGTAATAGGACTGACATCTACAGATAATTAGTATTGAACGTGTCGTGGGCAATATGGTCAGATTGAGGACTTATTCACTGTTGTTTGCAGAAAGGAACGTGTTTGGAATTATCATTTATTACGAGCTTCGTCGTAAAATAAGTTACGCTGTCCTAGACACAACAAGCATGTTTGAATAAATTCTATTCTTCATATTGAAACCCCGTTAGGGGATGAATTTCAATAAAATACAAGGCACGTCTTCCATCGATTATGTTAAAGAATATACAAAAATTTAAATAGATTGGACCAAGGAATCACTTTTCCCCACTCAAACGTTGCCCCCATTTTTCACCCACTAAGGCGTAGAATTTTGAAAAATCGTTTCTTATCGGACACACCGCTGATCGTAGAGATCTAAAACTTGAAGGAAGTTTTAGATCTCTACGATCAGCGGTTTAGGCTGTGCGTTGATCCGTCAGTCAGTCATAAAGCATTTTACATGTATAAAATGTAGAAATACATAATATTGATGGAAAGGCTGCTGCCAGAATCATTTCAAGCTTGCTGGCCAGGCTTGACAGGTGCAAACGTTTTATTTAAATATTTTTTTTGAGTTTGAGTTTGATTTGGAAATCAATTCACATTTTCATATTGACGGGTTAAGCTTGACGCACTGCTTGATCGTGTACTGGTAGTTTTAGACGCGGGTAAATTGCTTTCAGACAGGCGTCTCGCCAATGTTGATTTGACATTATTGGATTTTGTACAAACTATCGGAAAGTGCGCCGCGTCGTCGTCGTATTATGTCGATAAACATCATAAAAGCACTTGGCGCTCGTAAAACTGAGGTCGTAGAACTGGTCGAGACACTATTCTGGAATTACTGCCTATTTATAGGATATGGAAGTCGGAAATAACCGACTATAAATAAAAAGAGGATATTTTTTTACAGTTTAATACCTAATCCGACCTTTTTCAGCATACAGTATGAATTAACAAAAAATATGGGTCTCCGTCATTCTCTCTTCCCCACTTTCGTAACGCGTTACACTTTTTCTCGGCTCGGTCTCCTTGCCAAAACCTGCGATAAGGAGCTTCGTTCCATAAAACCTCTCGTAACAGAGGACAAAAGTAAATTGACCACATACGACTCAAAATCCGCAGCCAGCGACGATCATACAAATGGTCCCAGACTCTAATTCCAATAAAAACAAGCCTACCGTACCCTTTCTATGGACTTATAGTGCGTAGGTTCTATCGATCCACTTTAGACATTGTACTGCTTAGCTGCTACATTATTCACCCGACCTAGACCTTTGCGAAGCATTCGTACGGTGAACGACTTGCTGATTAAGTCTTTAATGGAGGTATTTCGAATTTAGAGAAACTCAGTCTTACTGACTTTGATTGAGAACAGAATACCTTCAAATAAAAGTAAATATTGCGTGTGTTATGTGCTGTTTTTTTTTCACGAAATTTTGCGCAACATTCTGGGACCGTTTGGCTATAAACTTTACGGGTAAAAGTGTCCTTTTGATATAAAATCAGGGGTTTTATAGCCCCAATTATCGAGATCCCAACCTCGACGGCAAAGGGCTCGGGTTAAGTAACCCTATAGGATAATGTCAAGACATTTTAAGACGATATTTTAACGAACCATCTAAGTTCTGAAGATGCTTGAACTGTTTAATATCAAAAATGGAATAATTCACATAAACAAGTTATGTTTTAACTTTGAGACAAAATTCTGATAGAACGAGTTAAGACCATTGCGATTGCGATGAGGCCACAAGGATTGCGCAGGTGCTTATCATCTGCACTTTAAAGCAGCAGTGGCCAACCAATGGGCAGGACATTTTTTGAGAGGTCAAACGAATACAAAAAGAGACCAATCACAGAACATTCAGCTTTCAGATAACCAGATACATTAAAATCTGTTCATTCCTTTCGAAGATATGATGACCCGAACACTAAAACAAACTTCGAACTTATTACATCTCTTTTTTCATCCGGGATTTTTTTATAACGTACTACATCCTACAAATAAAGTTAACAAGGATCGTAAGCTCGAGTACATTTTGTTACATTATGGAATGGTGCTAAAAATAACCATGAGTCCTGTTCCCTGACAAGACAATTGATCGAATTAGGAGCACGGCCCACAAGCGCCGAGGGTCGACCTGCCAACTCGAGTGGTATGTTTGTTTTGTAACCTATTGCCAAAAATAACGAGTACTTCTTCACTAAGGTACAAAGGCATTTTGTTTAACCTATATTGACTGACTGCTGGGCAAAGGTCTCCCAAGCTCACTCTTCGAAAATGTCGCGCTTCCGGACTAACTTGCCCAGTCTCCGTCGAAATTTCTAGAAGCTGTAGATCGACACGCAATTTTATTCAGAAGATGAGCCATCATAGGTTAACCAGGGTCCACTGATTATGACCATTAGGCTATTTAATGATTCGTCGTGTCGCATTCCACCCTTCACTCTGATTCCTTTGCCTGTAATTCTTCTCCACCAGGGACGATACTCTGTACGGACTAGTACACTGTACACGTCTGTAATTTCACCGGCATTCACTACAACTGCAAAACGATTTTACTTCAATCAAACCCATAATCTTAAGACCGGAGAAACCTGCGTTATAAAATATGCAATTAAATATCCATATAGTTGGGTGGGCAAAACTGTTATTAAGTATAATAAAGCACTTGGCCGACTTTGGCTACTGTGTGTCATAGCTGTTCCTATCAACTATAATTGTATAATGATTCTCGATGGGTTTGTTCACATTGTTGTACGATTTCTGTGCTTTAACAATTAAGGTCACTCGGTATAAATTGGTAAATTATGTATTCTGACAATCATGCCACCACGACTAGTGCTCAACTTTTAATTTAAAGTTTTGTGCCATATGTAACATCTTTCTGCTGTAATAAGAGTTCGCCCTACATAAATGCGAAGGTTTGTTTGTTTGTACCCTCGAATCAAGTGTAAAGAGGTATGTCCGATGACAATGGAACCACATAGTTAGACAATTCCCACGGTATGTCCGCGCACTGGGCCTCCTATTGGTGGATTTTCACGGTTGTTTTGTCGTTTGTGTCCAACACATTTCACAACAAAACGCATATTCTAAGATATTGCTTGGTATTTTAAAGATTTCGAAACTTTGATAGTGGTAATAATTTGACTGGATTTCACATTTATTGTCCTTACAACTGTCATCCCCCTTTGCTTCACTCAGTTAATGGTCTAAACCTGGGCCAACATATACCAGACATTTTGACCTGTTGTTGCCTTATTATTTTTCGTCATGTCTATAACACAAGTGTAATATTTGGGTCAGATCCACTTACTCCAGTGCTGCCATATCCTTAACGAACGCAAGGTTGATATTATTGTCAAGAATCCTTCTTGAATATGTTCTAAGCGTTGTTTTCTCTTGTCTCCAGATCTGGAAGGTAGCGCGGCATAATGCCGGAGGGCGTGGCGAAGGATGGCAAGGGCAAGGAGGCGTCCCCGCGGCGCCGGCCCGCCGGGAACCTCGCCAAAGTCAAGGTGGAGCTGCTCGATGGATCCACCATGGACCTTGATGTTGAGGTAAGGATATGCTAAGTTGACTCTCCTGATGTATATTTGTAAATACTGATGAATTAACGAAGAAAACCATGCACAATAAAGCTTGGATAAAGAAGGAGCTCGATGACCCAGCGGCTTCCACTTGCCAATTTTCGGAACACAAAGTCCGCTTTTTGGAAACAAACTTTACCTTATAAAGATTTAAAGGAAACTTCAATCCATTGTTGAGTGAAATCGTAACATTTATTAAGAAATAATTTCGTGCTTTTAGTCTAATTAAAATAATTAAGGCACTTGGACCGGCACATTTATGATTCTTTCAAATCATTCTTTATAATAGATAACTGAGTACTTTTACGTAGCGCATAGCGATGAAAATTATTTTGAATTTTTCAGCGTAAAATTCGCGGTCACGAGCTGCTGTCAAAAGTGTGCGAGAACTTGAACCTCGTAGAGAAGGACTACTTCGGGCTGCTATACGAAGACCGTGGGGACCCGAGGGCTTGGATCGATCTCGATAAACGAGTCTCAAAGTTGGTTAAATGTAAGTATGAAAAAACCTCATAGGACAGACATTAGCAAATCGCTTTAAAAATATAGGCCAACGATTGACTACTACTTTCCCTGCCATGTGGTATAAGCTTAGTTTAAGATGCGGATATCGCTAAGGTACGCAAACGCCCGGAAGAGTCACGACTTCAAGACTCAAGTTGTAGACGTCTACTAAACTAGACTAAATTTCACTAATTCCATTCTTTAGCTGTGCGAATAAAACAGAACACTGCTTATGAGTGGTGATTCATAGAAAACAATAGTGATAATTTGCTAAAAGTGGTTCCCCATACTGCACAAACTGATGCGATGCTGTTTCGTGTTTCAGACGAACCATGGATGGTCCGTTTCGCAGTGAAGTTCTACCCACCGGAGCCGGCGCAACTGCAGGAGGAGCTGACACGGTACCAACTTGTACTGGCCGTCAGGAAGGACCTACTCGAAGGTCGGTATACATAGTAATATCTCAGAAATAGTCGACAGAGAGATTCACGTTTTGTATCTAACCTATGTCTACAATTCCATTACTGGGCTACCTTAATACCTTTAAATGTCTCCCTCCAACTTTTAAATCGCTACATGTTGTATTATTGTTTTTGAGGATCTGCTGTCCCTACTGCTGCTTATCAACCAGCAAGAATACCCTTAGCTACATTTTTAGCATAGTCTAATGTTTATTGTGATCATATCTCCAGGTCGTCTTCCCTGCTCAACGGTGACACATGCTCTCTTAGCGAGCTACCTACTACAATCAGAACTGGGTGACTACGAGGAATCGGAAGCCAACGCCGGTCTCTGCAAGCAGCTGAAGCTGGTTCCACCTTCCGCCCTCACTCCTGAGTTGGAGGAGAAGGTTCTCGAATTGCATAAGACACATAGGTAAGGAACATTTGATTAAATTAGGTGTTCTTGAACTGTCTGGTATAATTATAAACTTATGACAATATATCAAAAATTATTGGGTTGCGTTTAGTCAATAAGGATAAAATTAATCTGCTCTTGATTTATTGACTAGTTCTATCCTCTGGAGATGGTCTGCTTGATGGAGTGGTACAGGCCTTCTCCATATAATAACAATTATCCTAGAAACCTATCTAAATAGCATTAATCAAATGGTTACTCATACTTACTATGATAGTTTAAGGCAGGTTCCAGTGAATAAGGCATGATTAAGGGTTTCACACAAATCCGTACTCCAATATTCCTATGTTTCAGAGGTCAAACCCCAGCGGAAGCAGAGTTGAACTACTTGGAGAATGCCAAGAAGCTGGCCATGTACGGTGTAGACCTTCACCCCGCCAAGGATTCAGAAAATGTTGACATCACACTCGGTGTCTGCTGCTCCGGACTACTGGTCCATAGAGACAAGTAAGTTACACTTGCACTGATGTGTTCCGGCTTGATGACACGAGATGCTCCATCTTTTATCAGACTGACGGGTGCAATGGGATCTGAACCATATTGCTATGTGCAGAGAATACCGATCGTAGGGCTTAAAGGACACAGGATCAGTGAACTTTCTGCTCATTCCTTCAATATTTGTGCTATAAACCTGTTAATAGCAGATCCCACTTATGATAAGTAAAATGTTTGTTGATTTTATTATGTGATCACCAGGCTCCGTATAAACCGTTTCGCCTGGCCGAAGATCCTGAAGATCAGCTACAAACGTCATAACTTTTACGTGAAGCTCCGTCCTGGAGAGTTCGAGCAATTCGAGTCGACGGTCGGCTTCAAGCTCGCCAACCATCGCGCCGCTAAGAAACTGTGGAAGACTTGCGTCGAACATCATACCTTCTTCAGGTGAGTGAACTTGGATTGGCCCAACAATAATTTTACCATCTATTTTTACCGTCGTTGGACAATTAGGCAAACTGATCTGCGACATCAAAGTAATGGAATCAGTTGCCTTTTCTGCGTTTACAATTCCAATAAAGGAGCTATCTCCTGATGGAGGATTCGACTGCGGCATGTTACCACCCACCGGCCTAAGTCGTATCGCCAAGCAAACTTGTCCGTGTGCCGAACGCCGATACGTAGGCCGGTGCAGCCACAAAAGGATTTGTTCTACTGCTATCTTCCTTTACTCATGTCCTTCGAAGGCCCCCGCTTATTGGGTGAGATAACGGTATTTACTATAAAAAAGTCTCCTAATATCATGTTCCCGTATTTTGTTTCCTTCAGATTGACATCCCCTGAGCCAGCCCAACGCAGCTCCCTGTTCCCACGTCTGGGATCCCGGTTCCGTTACTCTGGTCGCACGCAGTACGAGTCCCGAGCCGCCGCGCCGCAACGACCGCCGCCGCGCTTCGCTAGGACATTGTCCTCGAGGCAGTTGTCTTCGAGGAGTATGGATGGTGAGTAGCTAATATCTACTATTAGTTCTGCGAGGAGTAAACCTCGCAAACAGAAACTTTGAGGAGGTTTGTGTGAGAAGGTGGTTTCAAATGCTCCATCAATACCTACCAAGTAATTAAAGGACTGATTCAATTTACTGCATTTTGAAAAAGTATTCTGCTTATTTTTATTTTATTTTTATTCTGCATTTCGATGATCTTCATCAGATCTTCACACCAAATTTTTATCAGACCAACTTATGGTTATATCACCTTTATAAGCTCATAAGGCAGAGATATCCCCTTATTTACGCCTCTTTAACCCCTTTTTGGGGTAAGTATAAAATCTATTTGACAGACTGCAAAGACTATTTTTTTTTGAAGTTTTAAAAAATGTATATCAAGTTCGTCCAAGTCGATTATAAAATACGACCGGTAGAGGAGTACCAACATAATATCATTATGTACTGACAGAAGGAAACAAATTTGGCCAGACTTAAAGCAGAGACGCTTCGCTTGCTCAGTTATTTAGACTAGTCGTTCCAGCCTTAGTATAATTACCTTGCATAAAGGAAAAGATAAAATCAATATTCTTTTTTTATTTGGACTGACATGATTTCATTGAAACGTCATAAAAACTAAGTTAGGATAATATAATAAATAAGTAAATGTTATTTAAAGCTTAATGTGGAGTTTATTTACTCAGGAAATCTGACTACAGTCGTATTAAGTATTCAGTGTGAATTCTCGAATAAATATTGTGAGTCAGACGTGTTCTGAAATCTGATGGAAATGTTTATATTTTACTTCGAAGAAATTCATTGAACGGAAATACATTTTCCTTCGTTTTTAAATGTAATAACTTTACTACCAGTTATGCAAACTTATGTTTGCCGTTTCTGTTGACGCTTGGTCGCTGTATATCGCTTATTTTTTTATATGGGCCTTCGCTTATCTTATAGTTTAGAATATAGCCCATATTCTAAACTATAAGATAAGCGAAAAATGCTGGATTTATTTTTATGGGGCTTCAGGGCTATGTCCTAAACTATAAGAGATAGCGGAAAATTCTGAAAGTGCTTATTTTTGACTAAAACTATTACTGTATCATTCGATTTTTGGATTAGTGATTTCCAAAGTCTAGAATCCAACTTGTGAATTTACCCAAAAAAAAATATTTTTATCCTATATTTTTGTTCAAATCGATAATGTTGCATAGTGAGATCATAGAGATCAATTCCTGGAAACAAACATAGCATGGCAAATCAAAGGAAAAAAGCAAATTTTTGGAATTATGGCCTGTTAATCTTAGCTCTTTCATTTTGTTCCATTTTTGGCCACTGAATCAGGTAAATGTGTCGAAATATCGTCGGTGTTGCCAAACTACACAATCATACAAAATAAATAGCAATGACAGTGAAAGTCCAAGAAAATCAACTACGAATCGCGTCAAAACATCAACAAGTTTTTACAAATTTAAAATTGCAAACGGATTTTCTCGGAACTAAAACTTTGTCATACATTTTGTAATGACACTAGCGCCACAGATGATTAAAAAATGAAGTGTTTTTTATACGACCTTGTGCCGTAATATCTCAATTTGCGAAGTGTTTCGTTCGGAATTTGAATCACTCAATTGTCACATTGCCAGTGCAGAATTATGGATGGTTTTATACAACAGTAACTAGTCACTCCGCGAGACCATTCGATCTAATTTAAAATGAAATGATTGAATAGAATGGTTGAATAATAAATAAATAAATATTGCAGGACATTCTACACATCGCCATCTAGCCACAAGCTAAGTAACTACACTTGTGTTATGGGTGCTAGACAACGGATATAATGCTTATATACTTTTCTTTTGTAAATAAATATATACTTATAATACATAGAAACAACCAGACCACAGACAACTATCTAAGCATAAATACTTGTCTGAGGCGGGAATCAAACAAAAACCCAGTGTTTGGCAGTCCGGCATGGTGACCATTGTGCCAACTGGGTTGAATGGAATGCTTTTTTTATATAGAATACAGACTATTCATTTTACGGTTTACATTAGTATCTACTTCAAAAAAAGCACAACTTTAACTAATAACTTAATATAAAGAAGAAGTATACAACCATCGCGATTTACACCCGTAAGTTCCGATCCCGTGGGAAAATCAAAATAAAAAGTAGCATTCCTAGATAAACGGACTATCCAACACAAAAATATTTTTTCAATTCGAACTCGTAGTTCCTGAGATTAGCGCGTTCAGACAGACAAACAAACAAACTCTTCAGCATAATAATATAAGTTTAGATTATTATTGCAAAGTCGATCAATATTAAGGGGAGAAAAGAGTTATTTCTTCGTAAGTATTTTACATTTTATGGTTTCGTACCTCGAAAGGTAAAAAAGGAACTCCTATAAGATCAATCTCTTGTCCGTCTGTCTGTCCGTGTTTCTCTTGACTACATCTAGTGTAACCCAGTCCAATCATTCATTGCACCGTGTACGAGTATGAAGTAGCCGATATTTTTACACGAACACTCATTCAGTATTCGCTTTTGTTAGATCGCGTCGGGAGCTAATTTTGTACAGTCGATAGGCGTTACCTCTTGTATAAACACAGATTCGCGCTCTTTCGCGCAATATTTACACATTTGTACAATAAACAGTGGAATTTAGTGTTCAAATTATTTTATTACTTAGTGCAACAAATGGACATTAATTTTGGAAGTGTTTTTTAATGTTTATTCCAATTTTCGTAGTGTCACATTTACAAAACCAAGTATTTTTTTAATGGGTTTTGGTGAATCAGTATTTTTCTGAGGTTTTTACCGACCGGTGGTGTGTTGTTACA
This sequence comes from Idaea straminata, assembly GCA_951213275.1. NCBI lineage: Eukaryota > Metazoa > Arthropoda > Insecta > Lepidoptera > Geometridae > Idaea > Idaea straminata. Next base: position 10,050,645 of record OX577869.1, on the reverse strand, counting down.
CTTATTTATTTTTATAGTTTATTAAGTGTTGAAAATGGTGTTCAGTGATTGTTGGAACCCAAATTGTGCCTCGCGTATGTATTATTTTATTTTGAGTGTAATTAATGACGTTCGCCACTGATTAACAGCTATACTAATATTATAAAGCTGAAGAGTTTGTTTGTTTGAACGCGCTAATCTCAAGAACTACGAATTGAAAAAATATTTTTGTGTTGGACAGTCCATTTATCGAGGAAGGCTATAGGCTACTTCTTATCCCGATATTTCCACGGGATCGGGAGCCGACCCCTGCCCTAGTCCAAGGAATTAACGCTGCGGGTTACTAGCTCATTTCCCGGACAGATATTTTAATGAATAAATCATTGGAATAAATATAACAAATATGACAGGACAATGCACGTGCACCTATATACAGGCTGATTTTTTTATGTGGACCTTCACGGCTATTATATCCTAGACTATAAAAGATAGTGAAAAATGCTGAAAGATGCGTGCCCGATTTTTTTTGATTTGCCATACTATGCTTGTTTGCCGGAATTGATCTCAATGAGCAACACTATCGATTGGTATAAAAATATACAATGACTAGCTGCGCCCCGCGGTTTCACCCGCGTAAGTCCCGATCCCGTGGGAATATCGGGATAAAAAGTAGCCTATATGTTATTCCAGGTTTCTAGCTATTTACATACCGTATTTCATTGCAATCGGTTCAGTAGTTTTAGCGTGAAGGAGTAACAAACACACACACACACACACACAAACTTTCACATTTATAATATTAGTAAGATTAGTTTTTGCAAAATCAACAGGTTCGATTCCCGGCTAAGGTAATGACTTTTTCATCTAATGATACAGTTTAAGTTTTTGTCAAAATCGGACACGCAGCTCGTTTCAGCATTTTTCACTATCCTACTAATATTATAAATGTGAAAGTTTGTGTGTGCGGGTGTGTGTGTGTGTTTGTTACTCCTTCACGCTAAAACCACTTAACCGATTGCAATGAAATTCGGTATGTAGATAGCTGGAGGCCTGGATTAACATATAGGCTACTTTTTATCCCAATATTCCCACGGGATCGGAACTTACGCGGGTGAAACCGCGGGGCGCAGCTAGTCTCTCATAGTTTAGGACATAGCCCTGAGGGTCCACATAAAAAAATCATTCTGTATATTATTTAACATTAATTCATAGTTTTGAATGTTATTGTTTGAACAGGTAATTAGTGAGTTCATGAATCATGATGTCACAGTATTTCGTTAGTCACCCGGGTCGTTGTTATATTATTTATCTATCGCTTTTAGGGTTCCGCACCCAAAGGGTAAAAACGGGACCCTATTACTAAGACTTTACTGTCCGTCCGTCTGTCCGTCTGTCACCAGGTTGTATCTCATGGACCGTGATAGCTAGAAAGTTGAAATTTTTAACAGATTATGGATTTCTGTTGCGCCTGCAACAAATCCTACTAATATTATAAATGTGAAAATTGTATGTGTATGTATGTTTGTTACTCTTTCACGCAAAAACTACTGGACCGATCGCGATGAAACTCGGTATCTAGATAGCTGGAGACCTGGATGAACACATAGGCTTTTTACGGAATAGAGACTTACGCGGGTGAAACCGTGGGGCGCAGCTTGTCTATACATATAAAATGCTTTGTCCTGAACTACTGACTGACTGACGGATCAACGCACAGCCTAAACCACTGATCGTAGAGACCTAAAACTTGGAGGGTGTGTTCTTTGTATGACGTAGGCATTGGATAAGAAAGGATTTTTCGAAATTCCACCCCTAAGGGGGTGAAAAAGGGGGGGAAAGTTTGTATGGGACAACGTGATTCCTTGGTCCATTTTCGACTTCTACGCGGACGAAGTCGCGGGCAAAAGCTAGTACTAAAATAAAAACAAGAAAAAATAAAATAAGTTGGTCTCCCATAAAACATGGTACGAAACCCTTCGTGCGCGAGTCCGACTCGCACTTGGCCAGTTTTTATGAAGAAGGTTGCGGGTTCGATTCACGCTTCAGACATTTTTTATCTATTGAGTATGGACCGATTTTGATGAAACTTAGTATGAGGATACATTTAATCATTGACAGTAACATAGGCTTCTTTTATCCCGATATTCCCACGGGATTCACAAACCGTCGGAAAAAACCGAACCGAAAAAAAATGTTGCTGCTCTTTCACTCCTGCGACTTTTGACGTGTTGCCATCCTTGTCTTTTCAGTTTTATTCGTTTCGGTAGTCTTCCGATGGTTTGTGAATCAGCCTGCATGAGTACGCGGGTGAAACGGTGGAGCGCTGCTAGTCATAAATGAATTTTACATTAACTTAAATGATTTAGTGCTTGTCTGGTTTCTATCTTCTGATTCTACGAGATATAAATTTCGTATATTTGTAGAATATTCTATAGTTTATACAAATTATGAGTTATTATTAACTCATGCTTTAACATTGGATTATTATTATACTAGCGCCCCGTCCCGGCTTCGCACGGGTAGCAGAGAAAAACCCGTTTAGGAGTTTTTAAGACGGATAGACATAAAGGATAGACATAACATTGTTTAATAATATGTAGTGATGTTTTTTTACGCGACGCGCGCACGACAGTTAAACTTTCAGTTTATCAGTTTTTAGGGTTCTGTACTCAAAGGGTAAAAACGGGACCCTAATACTAAGAGTTCACTGTGATAGCTAGTGATAGCTAGACAGTTGAAATTTTAACAGATTTATTAAATACATTTTGCAGGACATTTCACACATCGCCATCTAGCCCCAAGCTAAGCAACTACACTTGTGTTATGAGTACTTGACAACAGATATACTACTTATATACTTTTCTTTTGTAAATATATACTTAACTAGCTGCGTCCCGCGGTTTCACCCGCGTAAGTCCCGATCCCGTGGGAATAAAAAGTATGTGTTAATCCAGGTCTCCAGCTATCTACATACCGAGTTTCATTGCAATCGGTCCAGCCGTTCTCGAGTTATAAGTGTTGTAACAAACACGACTTTCTTTTATATATATAGAAGATATACAAACATACAGAAACACCCGACAAGAAAAATATAAAACTCTTCATACATTTTGTTTGAGGAAACCGAATCCGAGACCTTTATTCGCTATACATTCATAAATATTTGTTCAAGACTGGTATCAAACCTGCGACCTTCCCACAGAGTCGCCTATAAATTGCAAAGTAACTAACCATATTATTTCCCCCCTCTCCAGCCCTGGCGGCGGGCGACAAGGAGGAAGCCATGCCCCCGGACGCGGCCAAACGCCACACGATGCCGCCGCAACCGGCCCCCAGGCCTACCATCAAAGATAAGGTAACGCATTACCAGACACAAACTAATCTTAACTAATACCGTACTTGCGGGTAATAAGGGCCACAAAAAAAAACATATTTATCTAATGACCTGTTTTAAATCAAATCAAATTTTTATATTTCTTGGGATGCTTAATACAATTGTAATAGACCACTTGAAATCGTCTTAAAAAAATTAATAACATTAAATAGTTTTTCCATTTTTTTTTAACCTAAATATAGCCAACACGCGTTTTTGACGCTTCGTATCAGATGGTCTATCAATTTAAATGACGTAGTTTGCAGAATGTCGGCATATGAAAACGTAGTAAAACGTCCAAAATGTAAATTAGTCACGATAAGAAGTATGCCTTATTTAACGAGTAGTTAAACAATAACATAAACGCAGATGAAGCAGTAGCATAAAGTATTCTCATTTTAGTGCTGTTTTAGTAAAAATAGTACATTACGATATAAGTGTGGTAAATTGATCTTTGCATAGAGGCGGTTTATGACGCGCGAGTGGCAGCGAGCGTGTTATAGAAGCCAAGATGCAAATATCAATTCCACACGTATATCGTACGACGTTTTTTATCACAGTTGCGAATAAAAGAAAAGACTTGAAAAGAAAACAAAATAATAATTAACAAAATATTTGTGATAACTCTATGTTTACATATTTTTAAGGCAATATTTTTTTGTTAATTATGCTCCGGAATGGCCAGGCTAAAGACTTTTAACCTATACATCCTCGTGTGACATACATTATTTTTTAGGGTTTTTCTATTTGTTTTTGCGTCGGGGGTTAAGAACAAAATACAATGGTACGGAAAAACAATATATTTAAGTAAAGAAAAAACAAAAAATAAACAACTCAATTTTTAATCGTTTTCTAAGTCATTATCGCGTAAAATATTCGTTCGTAAACCGACTTTAGAGACAACCATTTTTGCTAGCTAAAAAACTCTTTGGTACCTACCTTTTCGGGATAACTTTACAGCACTAGTTAACAAATCTAAAACGCACACGTGCATAATATGTTGGATTATGAGCCTAAAAGCCGTTGAATAAGATCCACTTTATGAGCAACTGTGATAAAAAAAACTTATTTTTAACTTGGTCTTGGTCATCCAAAATAAGCAGGTTTTTTCTTCTAATTTTGTTGTCATCCGGCAATGCCATCCCCTTAATTTCATAAACCATCTTAGATAATAGATAACATCACCTTAATATGTTCATACTTCTGGCAATATCTTCAATATATAACTGTTCATTAGATTGCATGTGTAGTGGTACAGTTGGCAACAGAATTGCAGCAGCAAAACGGAGATGAGTCGGTTGTTCCACTGCCGTCTTCCTACCTTCGCTCGCGTCCCTCGAAGGCCCCATTTATTCAGTGGTCTTTGAGTCACAAGCGTATAGGTATCCTCTAGGGGCGTAAGCTACGTCATTTACCATAGTGTGACATAGTCGTCAAACGCTGACCTATTTATTATATAAAAAAAGAGTTCTAATAATGTTTGTCTGATAATTTCATCAGAAGGTTGCGTGTTCAAATCACGTCGGGGTCACCAGTTTGAAGGTACGAGGTTTTATCTTCCACCGGGCAGGGGCTATACCCGGTAGGCCGCGGCCCAACGATGTTTCGTTGGAACTTGTATATGAGCTTATCTTCAGAAAAACTTCGCTTGCGCGATCTAGGATCTCCGATCGGCTTAGTGGCTCCATCTGTTGGTGGCAATGTGAAGCGTCGCCACAAGTTGAAATACTTTAGACTTTAACTTGAGCAGGACCTTAGAATCTTGAGTAGAAAACATTATAACAGTTTTAGATTAGAAGTTAACGATGGGTCTTGCAGTCTGCACTTTTGTTGCCTGATTGTACCTCAATAAATTAATCAGTGTTCTCAATATACGAGTTGAATTGTAATCCACATTGTTAGAGTACGGTTATGTCGAAGACGCATTGCATATCGACATCGCACAAGTAGATACGAAGCAGTGCGGCGTGAGCGAGATAGCGCGATTTCACCTTTATTTTACCAATCATGAGCCAGAGCACATCGATGTATCGCCATGATGCATCTCGCGACATGCGCGTGCGTCTCTATTTCCATACATTTGCTCTACATTAAGGTGACATTGATGTGTGATGTGTTATGCATCTTCGGTTTAATCATACTCTAAGGTATCCACAGTATCCAAGCAGATTTCAAACTTGAATTTCTTTCGAAAACTGTTTTAAATAGTTGGTTAAATTTTGAAAATTTTCTAGCTTACTTAATTACCGACAATTACTTAATCATTCAGGAAAAAACTTTAATTCCAAAAAGTACACAAAATAATTATCTCAAAGCAAAATAGAGTCAACTCGTGTAGTGAAAACTTCCTTTAAAGTAACAACTAAATAGTAGAATATTAGTATCTATCGTATCATATGTTCGTATCGTACAATAGTATATCATTATAATCATTATATTAACGCTGCAATGGGAACAGCTGCGGCGAGTATCTGGCGGGACCTCGGCCTCGTCTGCCTCCTCCATGGAGGGGGAGTACCTCGCTGACAGAATGGAGAAGGTGCTCACATACACACACACACACACATCCATCCATACATACATACTCACACAAACACTAGAGTGCTGTTACACAATAGTCGAAATCAAAGTCAAAGTAAAAAAGAAATTTGCACAAGCCTGTTTTGTGGGAAAAACCGGCTATACAAAAGGTAAACCGACTATACTAAAGGTAATCGAGTATACAAAACGTACCTAATAGACGATACAAAAGATAATCGAGTATACAAAAAAATTCTAACCGACTAAATATACAAGAAGTAAACAGCCCATACAAAAAATAAACCGTCTATACGAAAGATAATCGACTATACAAAAGGTAAACAGACTATACAAAAGATAAACCGTCTGTACAAAAGATAATCGAGTATACCGCCTAACCGACTAAGTATAAAAAACTATCAAAACTGCATGTTTAGAGACTCACCTACACTTAGAAACCAACATGATTTTAAATAGTACTGAGTGACGTCATATCACTTAAAACACAGTATAACAATTCATGCCATAACAACATTTTGACATAACTTTGGTTTTTTTCACAACGCTGAAATTTCAAGTAGATTTGTGTATGAAAACATATTTTATTCAACTCACTAGTTTTACAATATAAAAATAGTAGTTCCCTCTTTCACCTCACTTTGCTTTTTATTGAAATATTTTTTTTCCCCCGATCCTAATATTTTTATCTATGGTTTTTCCAGAAACCACCGCCAGGTGCCGTGAAGGTGATGCCGACTGCACCAGAGAAGAAGGAAGAGAAGAGAGTAATCGAACAGAAGAAGCCCGCCGAGAACGGCACGGACACGTCGAGCGACCCCGGCGTTACGAACAACGTCGACACTACGCCCAAGAAGGCGAAGGTAGGTGTTGGGAGTGATAACGCCAGAATGGTAGAACGATATCGACCCGGTCGTGCCGTGCCTTGTCACCTAGTGTTGAGCTTTACGTTCGAATGTACCGTATCCTGCCCGGCTTTTTGGTTTGTCGTCAACTCTGTAAATACTTTCTCCATGCTGGGCAGGTGCGGTACTATGGGCGTCGACCCTTAGTGTAAATAATATGTTTTCGCGGTAGAGCATGCGCGGTTGGCCAACGACATTCATGCAATGCACTTTTATGAGCCTCACGCATTTTATGATTTTATTTAATTTGTTTCGTTTTTGTTTCTCTCTCCCCCCACCTCGATTCCTATCCTCAGACCGGTGGATTCGGATTATTCAGCGGCGGTAAAAAGGACAAGTCGCCCAAAGAAGAGAAGTCGCCTAAATCGAAGGACAAGTCGCCCAAAGGCGATAAATCACCGAAGAGTAAAGATAAAAAGGTTAAGGACCCGAAAGTGAAGGTGGCAGTGCTCGACACCTCGAACGACAGCTCGAACCTCGACAGTTCTCGTGAAAAGAGCCCCGTCAAAGACGAGAAACCGAGCTTCACGAAACCCTACGAATATACTGATACAGAGAAAAGTCCCACTCGAACTAAACCCTTCATCCAAGGAGCGTTTAGCTACGAGAAACCGATATCAGAGGAAAGACAACGCGCAGCCGATGAAGCGCAAAGCCCTACTACTAGGAAAGCTGGACTCGCTTTTAACTACGCTCCCGGGGAAGATAAAAAAGTCGCTGAAAGCGCTGAAAAGAGGAAGACACCGGACGATCTGAGCAAGCTCAAAACACCAGGCCTAGACTACGTCCAATCCGCTGCTTTAAAAGAACAGGCTAAGAATGTCATCGACCCGACCGTTGCTTTACTGAACGCTGAGAGAGCTATGCATGAAGCACCTGTCGCAGTAGCGCCATTGGCTGCAGCTAAACCGGCCGATAACGAACTTCAAGTTGTCATTATAACCGGTAGATACAATCCTAAGAGCAAAAAGTTAGACGATGCGAATGGTACAGTACTTGTTACCAAAGGTACGATTAACCGAGCGAACGGAAAGATACAAACTGACAAAGAATCCATTAACACTAAATCAGGACAAGTTAGTTATACAGATCCAGCCACAGGAAAGCAGGAGACTAAGAACGGTCACCTCGATTCTAAGACGGGACATATTTTGTTTTCTTCCGGAGTTATTGATCCTAAAACTGGCAAAATTGATCCGACGTTGGCTCAACAATACTGCTTCGTCGAAAGATCGCAGGACAAAGTTGGAGCTAAACCAGGTAGAGAAGTCGATCTTGTCGTCATTACTGGCAAGTATGACGGTAAACATAAGAAACTCGATGCCTCGCATGGACACGTTGACGTATCGAGAGCTGTTGTTGGTCCAGATGGAAACGTTTCGTCTAACTACGGTCTAATTGATCCCAAGTCCGGTAAAATAGACTACATCGACCCTAAAACGACCAAACAAGAACCGAAACAAGCTTATGTTGATCAAAAAACTGGTAATATTCTAGTTACAACTGGAGTCATAGATCCTAAATCAGGGAAAGTTGATTCTTCCCTCGGTCAGCAGTTCAGCATTGTAGAAAAAGACGCCACGAAGGCCAACAGAGAAGTAAGGCTCGTCGTCGTTACTAGCAAATATGACTTAAAGAATAAGAAATTAGATCCTTCATTCGCACACGTAGATTCAGTCAAAGGCGTGCTCAGTGGTACAGATGGTAAGATTTACACAGAATACGGTATTATTGATCCAAGAACAGGAGAAATCCAGGTAACCGACCCTAAGACAGGCAAACAAGATGTAAAGAAAGCCGAAGTTGACCACAAAACTGGAAATATTTTATTGTTATCTGGTGTCATCGACCCTAGGACTGGGCAGTTGGATACTACATTGGGTCAGCAGTACAGTATAGTCGATAAACCGACCGATACGTTCGCCGCTTTGCCCGGCAAGGAAGTCCAAGTGGTAGCCATCACTGGCAAGTACGACTCTAAACATAAGAAGCTGGACAACCCTAACGGATTCGTTGAAACGTCTCAAGGCATCATCAGCGATAAAGACGAGAAAGTCCACACAAACTTTGGCGTTCTCGATCCTAATTCTGGAAAGATCTATTTCACGGATCCGAAAACGGGAAAACGTGACTCTAAACAAGCTAATATTGATCACAAAACGGGCAGCTTTATACTTACATCGGGTGTCATCGATCCGAAGACCGGGAAATCAGATTCTTCGCTGGCTCAACAGTTAACTGTCGTCGACAAAGACGCTCCTAAAGGTATTCGTGAGAGATACGCTAATCTTGTCATTGTCACGGCAAAATACGACCCTAAACACAAGAAATTAGATGTCACTAATGCTCATATCGATTCAGTCACCGGTAAATACGATGATGATGACAAAGTACACTCTACTTTCGGTATCGTAAACCCGAGCACGGGAGAAATTGTTGTAACAGATCCAAATACCGGAAAACAGGAAGTAAAGAAAGCGACGATTGACAGCAAAACAGGAAATCTACTCCTTACTTCTGGAGTTGTCGACCCTCGCACAGGGCATTCAGATCCTACTTTGGGACAGCAAATTACAGTGCTCGATAAACCAAAAGACAGATTCGCTGCTGTATCTGGAAAGGAAGTGCAACTGGTTATAATTACGAGTAAATATGACCCCAAGTACAAGAAATTAGATAATCCTAACGGTCACGTGGAAACTTCGAGGGCTATTGTTGCTAGTGACGGAAAAGTTCATTCCAACTTTGGGGTCATCGATCCTAAGACAGGAAAAATGGAATACGTTGATCCTAAGACCGGTAAACAAGAGATCAAACAAGCCGTCGCCGACCCTAAGACAGGCCATCTAATCGTTTCCTCAGGAGTGACCGATCCTAAATCTGGTAAAACTGATTCGTCTCTGGCTCAACAAATTATTATTGTCGATAAAGACGCTAAGGTGCCTGAAAAATACGTTAATCTTGTTATAGTAACTTCTAAATATGACCCTAAGAGCAGGAAGCTTGATGTTGCCAATGCCCATGTTGATACTATTCCTGGTAAGATTGGTTCAGATGACAAAGTTCATACAGCATTTGGCGTTATTGACCCTAACAGCGGTGATATCACTGTAACAGACCCAACAACTGGCCGAAAAGAAACCAAGAGAGCAGCAGTTGATCCGAAGACCGGAAATCTCTTGCTTACGTCATCGGTAGTCGACCCTGTGTCAGGACAAGTTGATCCAACATTAGGGCAACAAATAAGCGTCGTTGACAAATCACAGGATAAATTCACACTTGTTCCCGGCAAAGAAGTTCAACTTGTTGTTATTACAAGCAAATATGACCCTAAGGCCAAAAAATTGGAGACCTCTAATGGTTTTGTTGACGTTTCAAGAGGAATAGTTGCATCAGACGGCCGTGTTCATACAAACTTTGGTATCATTGAGCCAAAATCTGGTAAAATTGAACATGTTGACCCTAAGACAGGAAAGACAGAAATTAAACAAGCAGCTGCGGACCCTAAGACAGGGCATTTGATAGTGGCTTCTGGTGTTGTCGATCCAAAGACCGGTAAAGTGGACTCTTCACTCGCTCAACAGTTCGCTATCGTCGACAAAGATGCGCCAAAGGAACGTTACGTCAATCTCGTGATTGTAACCTCTAGATATGATCCTAAGAATAAGAAACTTGATTTAAACAATGCTCACGTTGATACTGTACCTGGTAAGATTGGAGCTGATGGAAAAGTTCACACTGAAGTCAGTATCGTTGATCCTATCACTGGAGAAATTACCTTTATCGATCCAATTACTGGTAAACGGGAGACTAAGAGGGCTTCTCTAGATCCAAAGACTAGCAATCTTTCTCTTACATCTGGAGTTATTGACCCAGTTACTGGTCAAGTAGACCCGGCTTTAGCACAACAATTTAGTGTTGTTGAGAAACCTAAAGACACGTTCGCACCTGTGCCTGGAAGAGAAGTCCAACTAGTTATCATAACCAGCAAATATGACACTAAAAATAAAAAGTTGGATAATCCTAACGGTCATATCGAAACATCTAGAGGCATTATTGCAGCTGATGGCAGAGTTCACACAAATTATGGAATTATTGACCCCAAAACGGGTAAGATTGAACAAATCGATCCTAAGACCGGCAAATCAGAAGTTAAGCAAGCAACTGCTGACCTTGGACCGACATCGAAGAACCTTATATTGACATCTGGTGTTGTCGATCCCAAGACTGGCAAGGTTGATTCAACACTAGCCCAACAACTAACTATTGTAGAGAAGGAATCCAAGCCTGTGGAAAGAGAAATTCATCTTGTTATTATTACCACTAAATATGATCCAAGAACCAAGAAAATCGACCCGAGTCAAGGCCATGTTGACACTATCACCGGTACTCTCGGACCTGACGGCAAAATACGAACAGCTGTTGGAGTTATCGATCCAGCAACAGGTGAAATTGTCGTTACAGATCCTAAAACTGGTAGACAAGAAGTTAAGAAAGCTGACCATGATCCAGGAACCGGTCATATGGTTATTTCAAACCAAGTCGTTGATCCTAAGACAGGAAGAGTAGACCCGACTTTAGTACAACAATTTAGCATCGTTAACAAACCGGTTGCTGCTTACCCTAAACCAGTATCCAAGGGTGAAGTGCGCATCGTTATTGTGACCAGCAAGTACGATCCTTACACTAAGTCAGTAGATGCTCATTCGGGAACCGTAGATGCTGCTAAAGGTTATGTTAGCGCTGAAGATGGAAAAATACATGCAGATTTCGGTATTGTAGACCCACGTTCCGGCCAGATTCTCTTTAGGGATCCTGTCACAGGAAAACAGGAGCTGAAACAAGCAAACATCGATCCTAAGACAGGAAACCTAATTGTGACTACATCGGTCGTTGACCCGAAGACAGGCAAAGTAGAACCGACGTTCGCTCAACAGTTTACGATTGTTGATAAGCAGAACGTATTAAAGCCTGCAGTAGTATCACAGAGAGCCAGCGTCTCGCCACCGAGGCAGATTCCTTCACCGACTAAAGCGACTACACCATCACCGCTGCAGTCGCCCGTTCGCACATCTTCCCCCATCATCAGCAGTTACGCTCAAAAATCGTCTCCCGTGCCATCGCCTTTACAGAAATCGTCGCCTGTTAAACCTACTATGGCACCTCCAGAACCACCGAAGAGGAAAATCGTCAAGATCATGGTAATTTTCACACGAGTAGATCCCAAAACTAAGAAACCGGATCTCCACACGGCTGAAGTTGAACACCTTACTGGTATACTTGATCCTAACGGGCAAATTGAGACTAAATACGGTATTATCGATTCTCGTACCGGCAACATCGTAATAAGTGACCCAGCTGGTCAAAAACAAACTAAAGAAGGAACCATATTACCTGAAACGGGGCAGATATTCATTACATCTGGTGTTATTGATCCTAAAACTGGCAAGTCCGACCCCAACTTGGGCATGATCATGAGCGTTGCTAAACAAGATGATCCGGTAGTTGAAATTACGACTATTACTGGTGCTCTCGACCCTAGAACGGGAAAAGTTATCATCGAAAATGGTTCAATTGAACACACTAAAGGTAAAGTAGATGCTGAGACCGGTCACATCTCTACTAAATACGGTGTTATCGATCCATCCAATGGAGTTATATTTGTTTCTGACAGATCTGAAACCAAACCCGTAAATATTGATGAAAATAACGGACAAATCACTATTAGGGGTGTCGTAGATCCAAAGACAGGAAAGACGGATCCTAGCCTAGGACAAGTTATCGTTGTCGGTACACACATTGACCCTGTAGTCGAAGTTACTACATTCGTTGGCAAGGTCGACTCGAAGAAAGGAATCATCGAACCCAAGAACTCCCTAGTTGAAAGCACGACAGGTATATTCAACCCTGATAACAACAAGATTGACACGAAATATGGTCAAATCGACCTCGTTAAGGGCACGGTCACATACAACGATCCTAAGACAGGAAAATTCGAAAGCAGAGACTTAAAAGTGGATCCTGTCACTGGTCAATTCTTATTACGTAGCGGCCAAGTTAACCCCAAATCTGGTAAACCAGACAAAGATATCGGTAGAATGATTTGTCTCAGAATTATTAAGAACAAAGTTGATCCAGTATCAGGAAAACAAATCGTTTCCAACGACCCTAGGAATGTCAAAGTCGATCCTAAAACTAACCAAATATGGATCGCTGGACCTAAAGATCCACAGACTGATGAGGTGTTGTACACAGCTGGTCAAATCGATCCAACTACAGGTTACATCATTACTATCTACGGCCGTTTAGACCCCAAGACAGGCACCATCGTTAGAACTACAGATATCGACAAGTCTTTGATCAAGGTAGACCCGATCAACGGTCAAATATACACAGCTACCGGCGAAGTAGACGAAGAGAACCAGCCTCTGTACTCAGCATCACAAGTTGACCCCGGCACCGGTGAGATCTACACTAAACTCGGCAAGATCGATCCTAAGACCGGCAGGCTTATCATCATCAAGATCTACGTTATTACGCAGAAAGATGATAAGGGACGCGTCAAAGAAGTCGATCCTAAAGAATGCACAATTGACGAAACGACCGGCAGAATCATCACAACGAAGACCGTATACTTGTACCAAATTATCGATCCTATCACCGGGGAGACGATAGACGTTGATCCAGACGACCCGAGACTGAAGGGTGCGAGAACGACTGTCACGCAAACGATGACGTTGTCGGGTAAGATAGATCCCGTCACCGGCCGGATAAAGACCGAGTACGGTGACATAGACCCGGACACCGGCGACATAGATCCGAGCACTGCCGTCCGGGACCCCGTCACCGGGCAACTTATTCTACACTACTCGCAGATCGATCCCTCGCATTTCGAGGATAAGGCCGGCAATTACACGATAGAGAAAGAAACAGAAGATTTGCCGGCAAATATCGACATACAGACGGTAAACACGCACAAGTTCTCGACGTTCGGCAAGGACGAGAGTCCACAGCGAGGCGACGAACCGAAGACATTCACCGAGTACACGACGAGCGAACACATCAAGCATCAGGGCTACGTGTCGTCCACCACTCCTCTCTCCTCAAAGATCCCAATTTCGCAGCGATCGAAAAAGACGCCGACGCCTCCCGTCGTCGTGAAGACAACCACGAAGCAGCTGCTAACGAAGAACGACGACGGCCTCACGCACAACGTCGAGCAGGAAGTGGAGAACCTCGGCACCGGGGAGGTCGTCTTCTCGACCCACACGAACAAGGTGCGTCGCTAACCCCCTAACACGATCCAAACCGGCAAACGAGACCGCCTTATTTTGTCTTTAATTTTATTTGTCCTAATTATTTTAATTAATTATTTTTGAATTTTCTTTTTATGATTTTCTCCTAATCCGTGGCCTATTGACTCGCTTGAGTAGTCGTGCGTGTAAATAGAGCATGGTAGAGTATTGTTCGAGATCGGTATTTGTAGGCTGATGGCTTAGAGCCGAGCGGAGAAGCGTCACCGTACGTGCGCGCTAGAGCTGTGACGACACGGACGGCTACGACACATCACGACTTGGACACACAAGCTCGGACACAACAGCTGGAGGAGAAAACCGTCGCACACACACTCACCTCGAGCGCTACAAGGCAGGAGCAACGCGTGCTCACGCAGCAGGTCAAGACGATGGTCACCACGGGCGATCAGGTAACATTACAACCATAAAGAACACGCCAGGCATAGATGCGCTTACATTCACACTTAAACCAACTTCTATTTGTGATTTTTTCTAACAAATATTTTAATGATCTTGTCAATATGGCTTTTGCTCTGTCTGCCTGTGTCTAGCGAGTCTATTATGTAAACCAAAAAGGTATTAATGAAAAGTTCATGAATATGAATTTGGTTTCAGTGTCGTCAAAGCTCGCATCGCTTTGGCTCGAACAGCGCATTTAAGTTTGGCATTTGATACACCAATATCCGTTAAGGTCCATGAGCACGATCATTGTTTGATTATTAGTTTTAAATCCATATTTTTTTTAGTTTTCTCATTGGTTATGTTATGCTTTCGACAGCTTTGCATTTAAACGTACTTTCTATAATAATAAAACACAAATGACTTATGGTCAAACACACAAAACACAAAATAATGACCATAATTATGTCGACCATAAAGATGACATAATACCAAAACGTACCAAAATAAATGGACATTGCTGAATGTCTTGCATGACTATTTGGTAATTTTTTTTTGTGTTTAATGTTCTAATGAAGCGCTGTACTTAATTGAGTGAAGTGTGACGCAGCTCGTGTCGCTTCTGTCACGCGACATGTCACACACATCTATTTGTCTAGTCTAGACTAAAAAAAGTGCAAGAATCTACTATTGTGTTTGATATATTCAACTGTCCAAAGCTGTCTTAACAACTTATCTGGTTTTATTTCTAATCTTTTCGTTTTATTTCTCTCCCATCCCAACATCGATGGACTTAACGGCATGGTTTGGAACGCATCCTGTGATACAAACGTGTGACCTTGTGATAACCTTCCCTGTATGCCACCGTCCATTATCCATCTGGTTTTCCTAACCTTAACACCCTCACCAATACGTACATCATTGCGTGTTATATTTAAACATTCAAATTCATTGGTTTTATTATCTTCACTTTATTTTGAATTGAATTATTTTCCTATTCCATCAAATTTTTGACCAAATTTATATAATTTTGGGGCACCTTCATCTTAATTGGGAACGATTTCATGTAATTTTGTTGAATCATCTACATTTTTGAACCATCTATATGTAACCCTATATCGCAACCCCCACGTTTGTCCTCGTCATCTCACGTATCACGGAGCAGCTGACACGACGTGGTTCCGAAAGCTCTCTCAGTAGCGGCGACTCAGGAACTCCTATTGACTTCGAAGAGGGCGCTGGCGAAGGACATTATTACGTCACGGTTAGTAAGGGAGCACCTAGCTTTAGTTATGTAGGTATTAATGGATTAATGGTTTATTAATATTTTTAAGTATAAATATTTGATACAGCAGCGTCAGCTACTTTAATTATTTCTATTATATATAGTAGTTTAGGACATGTATTAGTTAGATAAATAAGTATCTTTCTTTATATCTATTCTAGATAATTTATGCAACTTAAATCTATTTTCAAGACACTGTAGTGCCTGGAACATTCATTACCTACATTTAAAAAGCTTGAAGTTTTTATTAAAAAGATAAATTTTAGATCTAATATGGGACAGGTAGTGCCTGTAAATTAGATACTAGCAGCACTCCGCGGTTTCGCTCGCGTAACTCCCGATCCCGTGGAAATATCCAGTAGTTTCTGAGATTAACGCGTTCAAACAAACGAAACTCTTTAGATATATAATATTAGTATAGATTAGCTTATCCAGCACATATACTACTTTCTCAGCTTAGTTGACCTTATTCAGAGGAGAGAACTGATTATTACGTTAAAAGACTGATAAAATCCATTGATACCTACATAAAGTTAAAGACTATAATAAATACAATACACCGCTACAAGGATTTAAATGAACATCATTGAGGACGGAACATTAGTTATTTTATAACGTTCATTCAAATCAGTGTCGCATTGTTTCTTTTAAATCTTGTTTACTTATTTCTTATTCCTATGATCTAGAACTTGAAATAATGATTCTGTTATGTAGCATGTTTGTATTGTGATTTGATGATAGCATGATCTTGCATATAAGCAGTGATTTTATTGACGTGTGATTGATTTGATTTTGATTATTAGATTAGTTATTGAATAGTTATGATTTCTGAATTCCGTGTAGGTCGTTGCAGAGACGTGAGTAATTTTAGCACATTTTTTTTTACCAAATTTCAATTTGGACCTTCGTATCGAATCTAGAATAATATATGCTGAATTTCCTTTGGACAATTTGGTTAATTTTTCAGTCTCAAAATTTATATTTACTAGTTTAATGTGTTGCTGCTGACAAAAAGCCTCTCCCACTGCAGGCTAAATACCCTTCTCATTACCAATATATCAGAAAAGTGTAATTAAAACACACAAAATTCTTTAAGATATATCAAGTAAAATGTTAAACCTAAAACAATACCCTGTGGCACCCCACAGGAACCGGGCTCGTACACCACAACAACCACCTCCACGGTCATGGGGAATGCTCCCTTCGGCAGCATGGTGCATGGACAGACTGTTAAGGTAAGTTTATGACATTTTATTGCGAAAGATAATACTGAGGTAGTTGGAAGACGCTGTCGATAGGTTTAGTATAGTCAAATGTTAACATAATACTCTGCAAAATAATTAAAGGACCTTGAAAAATCACGACATATCAACTATTGATAATTGAATGATAAATTGTGAATGCAAAAATTCCCATTAAGATCCGCCAATGTATTTTTTGTTTTTAAAATGCAAAATGTGCCAGACCTTACTTCGCTGCTGGCTTAACGATATAAAATAGATATTTGGCTTCTGAAATGATTTCAGGGAGCCTTCCAACGCTCTCGACAAATGGCGCAGAACAGCCTATAAAGCCAGTTGTAAGCTTAAATGTCTGCAGATCAGCTTCCACTGGTGTTAACAAAATAATTTAATTAATTGTAAACTTTATATTACAGACAAGCGTAGGTCCTCAGGAGTCGACAGAATCAGCCGAGACTCCAGCAGAGGGTGGCGAAGTAGTGTCCTCACAGACAATCAGCTCCAAGACTCGCACTGTAGAAACTATCACTGTAAGTACTCTTGTCTATTCATTATATTTATTCTTCGCTCATATTGTTCTAGTTAAGTTTAAATTTAGACCACATTTTACTCTAAATCACAAGATGTCTACATAAATAAATAAATATTACAGGACATTTCACACATCGCCATCTAGCCTCAAGCTAAGTAACTAGATTTGTGTTATGGGTGCTAGACAACGGATATACTAATTATATACTTTTCTTTTGTAAATATATACTTATAATACATATAAACAACCAGACCACAGACAAATATCTAAGCATAAATACTTGTCTGAGGCGGGAATCGAACCCGCAACCCTGTGTTTGGCAGTCCGACATGGTGACCATAGTGCCAACTGGGTCGTCAAAACCCATACTTAAGGAGTTTAGAATATCATCATCATCATATCAGCCACAACACGTCCACTGCTGAACATAGGCCTCCCCCAAAGACTTCCAGAGCGATCGGTCGCATGCTCTCTGCGTCCAACGACTTTAGAAATATAAAAAGAAATCAATAAAGATTTATTGTTTGTTTTCAAGGTCATGTTATAATTAATCAAGACCAAATATAAAGCGGTAGCCATCTGAAGGGCACTTCTTATTCAGAATTAGTAAATTAAATAGAACTGTTTCGTCTTTCATAATATGCTTAAATTCAGAAAAAAATAGTACAGAAAAACGTTCGATCATACAACCCTTACCATATTTCAATTATCAGAGTTATACTGACGATGTCACATATATTGTCGTTGCAGTATAAAACGGAACGTAATGGCGTGGTAGAGACTCGAGTGGAACAGAAGATCACGATACAGTCCGACGGAGACCCCATCGATCACGACCGAGCGCTCGCAGAGGCCATACAGGTACACAAACTACATTACAATCACACATACATTTAGGACCTAAAATAACTGGTTTAAACTGGCTCTAGGCGGTGTTGGGCTAGCGGTAGACACAAGCTCGTGGGATTAAATGCCGGCTGACCGTGAACTAAAAAATAACTATTAAAATAAAAAATAAATAAATAAATATTTCAGGACACATCGCCATCTAGCCCCAAGCTAAGTAACTAGACTTGTGTTATGGGTGCTAAATAACGGATATACTACTTAAATACTTTTTCTGTAAATATATACATATAATACATAGAAATAACCAGACCACAGACAAATATCTAAGCATAAATACTTGTCTGAGGCGGGAATCGAACCCGCAACCCTATTTATACTGTAAAAAACTATTACTATAACTATTGGAAATAATAAGGAAAATGCAAAGTTCTGTGTAACAGCCAGCTTTTACTTGTACTTTTATATTCTGTTTTCTGCAAGTAGGCCTCTAGTTGGGTCCTTTTTGCGTGAGGATGGAAGGCTTACCCAGCATCTATACCACCCTCTCAGCTTAGTCGATGTGTCCAGATGAAATAATTCTTCAATACGTCTGGAGACAACTAAGCCGCGGGTTTCATCATGATGTTTTCCTTCAATAACAAATAAAATTAGAATGATCAGCTATTTTGTCTCACTACTAGGTAAAAGCCTCCACACACCCCGGTCAATAACAAATATTTAAAAATCACATTTTATTCGTAATACAGGAAGCGACAGCTATGAACCCAGACATGACAGTCGAGAAGATCGAGATACAGCAACAAAGCACGCAGCCTTAACGGCCCTGACACGTCACACAACTGTCACCTCTGTCAGCCATCTGACACTATAGTACTGTACATACCACGTACCTATTGGTAGCACGGGTTTCTATAACTGTGCACGTTTTGATGTCAAATTCATTCCATATATTGAT
This sequence comes from Idaea straminata, assembly GCA_951213275.1. Taxonomy (NCBI): domain Eukaryota; kingdom Metazoa; phylum Arthropoda; class Insecta; order Lepidoptera; family Geometridae; genus Idaea; species Idaea straminata. Next base: position 10,031,294 of record OX577869.1, on the reverse strand, counting down.
TAAAAAAAATTGAACAAAGGACACCCGGATGGAACGAAGTTTCTTTAATGAAAGAATTGTAATAACATCAAAAAGTGTCGTTACAACTTTTGGTCTTATTTTTTTCCGTCTAGCAACCTTTCGCAACGCGCCATAAGGAATTTCGTTCCAAAAATTGTAATATTAAATTGTTTTACAATTGTCAGTTTTTCAAAATTGATTTCACGTAGAAATTTTCTTAAAAAGTTTTGAAATTATTGTGAGAATTTGAATTAGCGAACATACTTTTTAATTGTTGACATCTCAACTTGTATCGTTTATAAAAAATCGTGTTATTTCTCTTAGCAAGTAAGCTAGATCACTGCGAATATTAACAAATAAGTTATTTAAAAATATTAATTGATTAATTGAAAGTTAATTATATTGAATATTTTGTGACGTTACGCACCCGACATCATGTCGAATGACAAATGCAATTTAGGGGCCGACACACCGCGTAACGCAGTTGCATTCAATTCAACTATACCTTTTAAATAAAAAATTATACCTTGAAATTTTTTAAAAATGACAGCGGCATTATTGTTCGTTTATTTTTTTTTAATTGTGATTTTGCATTGTATTCCAGCGTCAAGTATTGTTTTTAAATTTTTGAATATATTAAAAGATTTTAGCTATGTCTTTAAATCGAATCAAATCACATATAAGTTTATAGATTCGAAGCGTAAAGCAACTGAACGCAACTGTGTTAGATGGTAGACCCGTTGTATAGTTTAAATTAAGTTAAGTTTAGACCTAAGTCCGGTATTCAGCTTGGTAAATGTTGCCATACGTTTAAAATATATATTTAAAGTGTTCGTGTAAGAGTCATTTACAAATTATTAGATCATTACCAAACTACAATGTTACAAAACTTTAGAATTTAACAATAATTAGGATCAAACGTTTTAATTTTTTTTAGAAAAATTTAGTTTTACTACAAAAAAAAACAATTTTGTGACATAAAATAGTTTTGTTACAATATAAAAGTTTTGTAATATTTATTTGTTACAGTTTGGTGACGATCGAATTTGAATTGAACTCGTTTAAAAGTTTAATTAATTATTCTTTTTTTTCTCTGAAAAGGCTTTAAATTTTCGACACGAAATCGAACCACCGGTTTTTTTTAGGATTTTTAGATTGAAAATTTATAGCCCGAGAGATGAGCGCTAATAAATACACTCTAAACTAAACTTACTGACTGACTACAAGATCATAAATAAATAAAATTGTAGAACATTTTTTTTGGGGAAAAAATCTAGTAAACTAAATTATGCAGCCGCAATGGAATAGGTACGTTTCAGTAAATTATATGTAGAAACCAAATAGTTCTCATTTGCAATGCAATTAACATAAAGACCTATAGAGATTGAATTTGCTACATCCGTAAAATTCAATACTTGCTCGTTACATTAGGTTATTGCAACATTGACGCCCGAATACTGAAAGGCTACTTAATCTTAAGTGGCGTTTAAATTGAAATTTAAGTGTAAGCTTCAATAGAAAGCATACACTTAACGTCAATTTAAACGCCGCTTAAAGTTAAGTAGCCTTTCAGTATTCGGGGGTGAATCTCCCTACTTACGTCAAAAAAAAACATTTAGACAAAAACACAAAAATGTAACAAATAATTTAAACAAAAACAAAGACAAGAATATGATATCAAAAACCACAAAAACGAATGCCACGAACAGAGAAACTCCTCCTTTTTTGTTGTCGGTTATAAAGTGCAGTGCGTCTAAAATTTTGTGTGCCTTTCTAAAGCAACACCATCTCTCGGGCTATAATTTAATATATTTAATGTTATTTGAAACACAACAATGTAGCGCGGGGACTAATGTCGTTTTACTCGATAGTGTTGCCAACTTTTTGTTACAAAAACACTGTATTTAATTATATAAAAAATACATTACGAAATAGTAATGGAATGATTTTAACGCGTGTCATACAGATAAAGTTACAAATAAAACTTGATATTAATTTTACAATTTCCAACAAAATTATCCTAATGATAATTTCTAAACAAAAAAATGTTTGCGATGATGTATTTTCTAACGATTAGAAGAGAACCAATCTCTTTTTTTGCTTTTTTAATACTTTAATACGTTTCTATAGATGGCGCTCCTAATTTGAATCAAAAATTGTCTTTGGTCAAAGACCGGAAAGCTCATACGGCCAAGAAATTTGAAATTAACATAATTTATGACACTTAAATATAACTTAGATTACAGCGCCACATTTCGATGTTTAGAAGAAAAAAAATTACAATTCATTTAAAAAAAAAATTGGATTTTTCCCTGATTGGACACAAGCCATTAAAAGGATTATAAAAAAAGAAAGAAAATATGTAAATGCTCTCCATTATTACAGTATTGTAACAAAGAGATCGGTATATGCTATCAAGTGCTGAAAAATGTTTATATATTTAAAAAATATTATAATGTTGCTATTATTGGTCCGTGTAAGTAATCCACCATTTAGGTGCTAATATTTAGATGAATAGATTAAAAAAAATGTGTGTTAGTGCGTTTTTTATAAGTATCGCGGTAGCTTTCGGCTGAGGCAAATCTTATGGGAAGTATCTTATTAAATACCGGTATTAAATATAGTTACAAAAATGTATCTATTTGAATACCGGTATTATAAACAGTTTTGTAACGAGTTTTTTTACATATTTGCTGAAAATTTTACCATTTTGTACAATGTTCGGTCTACGTTTGCATGAACATCCGAGGAAAACCATCAGCAGAGTTCACCTGGGTGTACTAGGTGGAATTTTATTCTACCCGTGGTCCATCTTGACATAGCTGGTTGTACCAGGGGTACTTATGACACATAATAGTATGCGTAGACCGTTACGTCCCATTTTGTCGTCAAAATAAAGCTTATTTGGTCAATGTCTAGATAACATTAATTTAAGGCCAGTTAAGCATTTTTTTTAAATTTAAAATTAATACAGTTATAAAAAAACGATTGTTGTGAATTTTAACAGTTTCATTGCAACATGCATTGATTTATGCTATTTTAATAACAATAGGACTGGTTTAGTGCTATTTATTAGACGCTGGCTATATGTAAAGATCGTGCAAAGCCGAAATAATAAAAAAAATTACGTTATTGAAGGTAAAGGCCAGTTCGCTTAGAACATTGTTAATTGCACGGAATAATTGTCATTAACTCACGTTCCCCTAACATGACAACGTTGCTATGGTTACCTACTATGTCAATAACATGACACTTTTTGTGAGTGCAGTACGGTGTTCATCGATTTATAAGACGTTATAACGTCAAAAAGCATCAGTATTCTATTCCTTGCCTGTCCTAACACAAGCCTAGTTGCTTAACTCGAGGGCTAGATGGCGCCGTATACAATGTCTCAAATGTCCCTAAACGAGTTCTATAATTATATAAATAGCATTGTCAATATGTATGTATGTTAGGTTTGTTAATTATACAGGACACATTCCATGTTTCACAAACTATGTCTTAGTCGACGCTAGGGCATGACACTAAGTGTTTCTTTTTTAATTATTATTAATTATAGGTACGGTTATATTGTATGTTAGGTATCCAGCCAGATTTTATAAAGTTCTATTCAGAAAATGGTTTTAAAAAAATGACTAGTTCCAGATGCCAGGATAGATCGCAGTAGCATCTTTGCAACGAGGAAAATTCCGGCTAAAATTTAAAACAAACATCTCTGTGACCAGAGACAAAAGAGGCGGCCTAAGCTCCTCTATCGAGCAATTTAGAACAAGCATAAAAAATAGTTCATAGAATTACAGTGATTTTGAAGAATTCATCATAGTAAAATAACCGACCATTATTCTGGATCTAGAAAAAATTAAGCTTATAAATTATTTCTGGATATCTAATTATTAATATTACTGTAGATATTATATTCCTAGAGATTAAATACTTATTTAAAAATAATAGAGAGTACATTAGAATCTTTCAATTGATCCCAAAATAATTGCATACTTTGGTAGACCCTAAAAACTTTTGATAAGCGACACCGATTTATGCTGGAAAATCAAGCAATGGAATGGAATCAGTTGCCTGCGTCTTTCCTGACGAGTACAATGTTGAGTGTCTTCAAGACGTGCGTGTTACATCTCAGACCGTATCGTCACCTACCATCAGGCAGGTGTGATAGTGGTAAAACGACGACCTAGCATTGTCTTTTGTAAAAAAAATGCTAAGAAAAATGTGTAATGTACTCTCTAATAAGATAAGTGTTTTATGTCTATGACTATATTAAGTTTTTATTACCGTCTACCCTGCTAGGTAGCTGTTGCAATATAAATATGTACGTACGAACATTTTTTAAATCAAATTGACATAAATTGTGCATGTTTTTTAAGTATTGTCTTAAATTGTTTAAAAAATCAATTAAAAATGTATAAAAGTAAAATTTCTTCACTTTTTTGTTGTTCCGGGTTAATGGTAAACTCAACCGAATTATTTAATCGGAAAGTTATAGGTAGTAAACTTAATCACAAATTATGTTGGAAAATTAAAAGTATCTTTTTAAAAACATAACATCATAATAAAAGAAACGGTTATTTTCATTTATTTTGTTTTGAATGCAAGTGAACCCGTGGATGAAAGCTTATATATTTTTTTATATATAACAGGTTGATATGATACTGATATGATATTGTACAATTTATTATACTTATAAACATATTTAATTAATATATTCTTATAAATAAGTTATATTTCTTATAAATAAGATTTTTTTATTAATAAAAAAACGTTTGCACTGATTCTGAATCAGATTTTTACATTTTTTTAAATAGTGTTTTTATTACTTGACATTTTTTTTAGTCGTTGAGGCACAGACTTGTTTTATTATACAGCCAGAGAAATCGGGGACTTGCGCGAATTATTTATAAAACATCCTTGGAAAAAATATTTTCTTTAGGGTCAGAGTAAGTTTGTCTGTCTGTTTGTCTCTCGCTAGTATTTTTGTTTTAGATGTTTATTTTTGTAAACGGTACCCAATAGGTTATACAATAAACATGCTTGTTTTTATAAGGACGTTTTATTTTAGAAAAAAATCCTCATTTGCAAAGGATATATGGGATGGATAATAGTAAACTTATCCGCAATATTCACTTAAAATCATTTGGTTGAGTTTACCAATAACCCTATTATAATAAATTCTTAACTTATAATTTAAACATTCTACAACTTCAGATGAATTAGAAATGGTAAACTTATCCACAACTTGCACCTGAAATTATTCGGTTGAGTTTATCAATAACCTTATTTAAAAAAAGCCCTCGCTAAGTTTTGGAAACTTCAGAAATTCAAAATAGTAAACTCATCTGCATCTTTCGGTTTTATAACGGTGGAGTTTACCAATAACTCTTATATAAAAGAGAGATCTTAAGAAATTAGGAATATTCCAGTCAGATTATAAATAAAAATACATAAAAAGAGAGACGTTCAAATCCGGCTGGAAGATTGTCTGGCGGGTGTTGCTTTTACCCTACTGCGCGACGCAAAGGAAGGTAATGTGTTTATCTGCTCATGTCACATCTCAAGTGTAGGTAGAAATAGAAATAAAAATAGAAATATTATTTATTTGCATGAAGTAGGTTACAAAAGATCTTGTAAAATATAACAGCTCCTTACTTCGTCGAAAATTCGACATACAAATGTATGTTTCTTTGTGGCGCTCCAGAGACCAAACCCATCCATGGCCCGATTTCAATGATTCTAACGTTAACCGATTAGTCTGGTTTTGAATAAGTTGTCAAAGTTGGATTCCAATGTCAAAATTGTTTTTTGATTAGAAGCCTAATTCTCGTAAAACATTGTTCAAAGGAGTTTTGGCGGGAACGAGTTAACAACATGTCGTGCTGCAGTTTTATTTTCATGAAACTTAGTTGTAACCCGAGTTGATTGTATAATTCTGGTGGAATGTTATTCAATTTAATTCTGTGAAAGTGCACAAGTGTAGTGAAAGTAAAAATCAGTGTCAAACATGAAGTTTTCTCGTTACCTCCAAATCTCCTATTAAGGTTATGGTATACTTGCCACCGCTTTACTATAGCCCCTTTTTTTTTGTCCTGGGGAAACCCGGTCGGGTACAACTCCGTTGTTGGGGCCAACGAAGTGGTTATGTCGGGCTCCAACCGACTAAAACCCCAGGGTGCTCCGTCTCGATGCCGATTGTCGGGGCTACCGGCATCGCTTTCGCATTCATCAGCAGCCCCGACGGCATTTGTCCGTGAGGACCCTCCTCTTACGAGGCTTTCGCCCCCCCCCCCTGTTGCGACGCACCAGAGCACGTGGCACGTCGCAACCTCCTTCTCGGGGACCAAGCGGATGGACACCAGACAGCCCCATGTCTGGATGCCCATGGTCCCCTGCGATGGGTCAGGTAAGTAGCCCCATCGCCAGCCACTCCAGTCGCAGAGGACAGGGAAAGCGGCAACAACACACCGGCAGTCCTCTTCCTCTGCGACCCCACCGCGTCCGCCATCTAACGGTGGCGGCCCCGTCAGGGCCACGGAAGGTAGGGGAAACGGCTCACCGCAATACCGGCAACCCTCTCCCGCCGTGGCCCTTACTCCTCAGTTGCGGTGCAGCCCATACTACACCGCAACCCGCCTCAGTCGCAGTACCGCCCATACAGCACTGCGACCTACCTCTCGTACCGCTCACACCGGACATTGCGGGGAAGTCGGTGGAGCGGTCCCTCTCGGGCTAGCCAGCTCCACCAGCCTGGGTTGGCCCTGGGTTCCTCTTGGCTTCACCGTGGTTGGCAAGGCCACGGTTACTAAGCCTCCCGCCACGACAAGGCGGGAACCTACGGGGGGGTTACTATAGCCCCTGACTTGACGGACTATGACGACTTTGACTTTTTTGAAACACTTTAGGCCCGATTTATGAAAAATCGGGTCATAATTTGATGCAAAATATAACTTGACACTGGCTAAATGCACAAGCCGTGCGAAGCCATAATGAATAGAAAAAAAAACATTGTTCAAATTACATTGCAATATACCCTTAAAGTCAAGACTTTGTTTTAAACAAATTATGCTTGCATTTGTCCTCATCTCACCTGATGGGAAGCGAAGATGAGGTCGAGGATGTAACATGCTCGCCTAGAAGGTACCTATTCACTCTAGACTTGAAGACTCCAAGGTTGTAGTTTTGTGGGAACAGCGACGCGGGTAGAGAGTTCCATTTCTTAGCAGTGCGTACGCGTAAGGTGGATGAGTGCATAGAGATGATGAGTGACGCTTTGTGAGCGACAATTTATTTACGAGAATTTGAAATTTGTAAACTCCTTACATATGATATCTAGGGATTTGACTACTTTTTTATCCTAAAACAGAATCACAAATTTTTAAAAGACCGCGCTGCGAAATATCGCTACAGTCATTATTACAGGCTCCCGTTTGGAGGAGAATGATTACGTCACACGTAATTGTAGAGTGACGTCATCGTTTAGTGTGTGACATCGTAAGAAGGAAGAGAGACGGACGATATGGCGCAGCGTAACATTTTTGCATAACTTAGTGGGTACTTTATGCTCACGTTCTGAAGGCCAATTCTCGTAAATATAATTTAATTGCAATATCATCCCGATTGCATTTTGATTACAAAAAATACCTTCAAAGTCAGTTTTTTTTTCCAAAAAGCTGGTTTTTAGGGTATTTTGTGCTTATTGAACTGAGGGTATTTTTTGTAAACGAAATGCTATCGGAACCTTATGTAATATTATTTAAGTAAGAATTACAGCGATTTAATATCTTACTAGACTCATAAAGCTAGACTCATAAAGCTAGACTCACAAAACTAACCTAACCTACTCAAGTTAAGTATGTATTTTATACCTTTATCAGTACCTAACTAGCTGCGCCCCACGGTTTCACCCGCGTAAGTTCCGATCCCGTGGGAATATAAAAAGTAGCCTATGTGTTAATCCAGGTCTCAAGCTATCTAGATACCGAGTTTCATCGCAATCGGTCCAGTAGTTTTTGCGCGAAGGAGCAACAAACACACACACACAAATTTTCACATTTATAACATTAGTAGGATAGGATTCCCGCCAACCTGCGCGCTCCCGCAGCACCAGTGAAACGCTACGGGTTCATTGCAACCTCGAACCTACCAAACTAGTTAGTCGCGCCACCGCGCCCCGCGGAAAGACACCGCTCGATAACATACATACTACTTGAACATTCTTATCAAATTCTTCTTGTTTTTACTCCACAATTAAATATCTCATTTCAATATATTACACGTTAAAATGAAGTAGAAATTATGTTCTACATTTTTGTGTAACTTTTGGATAAGCTTATTTAACAACTTATGTTGTTTAGTGTTGAGACTCAGTGGTTTTGCTCTACCAAGCATACGTAAAACTGTTTATTTTATATCTGAAAGCGTCTTAAAACATCTTGATTTGTTTAAAAACATAAATAAACTCCGCGAAGTGATGATGAGTGAACAAAAACATTTGTGAATCTTTTATGTTTATTTTTTTTTAAGTTTTGGGACTGTACTGATTTTGTATTCTGCCAGTGTTTTCTTTTGGCTAAGTTTCGAGGTGGGTAGCTATAAAAAAAATATGTAGAACTTTAGTTTATTGTAGGTGTGTTTACCTATTTAAAAATCTCACGCGTTATCTTGAGGCGTTGACCGATTGCGTTGGCCATAGCTTTAGTGTTGGAATAATTCGCTAGTTTTCTTCCCCTTTGACCCATTGATTTAATCCATCGTAGAAACGCCTTATCTAATTGATTGATGCGTCAGCGCAATTAATTAATTGTAGCAGAACCACAGTAACGAGTATTCTCTGACCGTATCATATCGTGGGTTTTTAATTGTTTTAACAGACTTTTAAAAAGGTTAACTGGTTCGACAACAACCGGACACTCATTTTTAATTTTATTTATTGTTCATTTCATACTAACATTCGTTTTTAAGTTATATTGTTATCTACTATGAACGTATTGTCTGACATAAATAATTTCAACAACTTCTTTGTCTGTGGACAGATTTTGATGATTTTTTTACTGGAAACGAAGGAGTCCAATAACTAAACGATATACTATACAAACAATAGAGTATACGATAAAATATAAAAAATAACAAAATAGTTTGATAGTAAATAGTTAAACTGAAGTGCTAGTGAGCTCTAGGTCACGTGGGGTTCAGCTAATTGGTAATCCGACTGTACCTCAAGCAAGAGTATGGTCCCATAAAAAATAGGATCGAATGAACAGAATTGCAATAAAGTGCTGCAAATTCATGTTTTATCACCAGTAGAATCGGCCAATGTATAAAGGTAAGTACTAAAATTACTAAATAAAAAAACCGACATCAAAAATGAAGTAAAAAATCAACTAAAACAAAACTAACAAAAAAATAAATTACAAAGAAAAAAACTTAAATAAATTAAAAAAATAAACTAAAAATCTTAAATACCACGGATTATCAAAAAAACACTATAAAGTCAAATATAAATAGAGTTTTATTAATGAAAACATCGTTGTTTCGGAGGTAAAGCAAATTTTCACTTCATCGTATTACTGAGCCAGCGTATTGTAAAACGCAGGTAAGTATTTGCAAATCGGACTGGATGATACCATGTAAGGTTTTCTTAATTAAACCCAGTTTCCTTAAACGGCCCAACTTTTGTAGACTACAAATATTTTTTCCTTATTTTAAAGTCAGTTTTATTGTGAATGTAGGCAAGCAGAAAGGCAGGAGTATGAAAGGTATGTTAGTTAGGCACAATGCACGCATTCAGTTTATAAGCTAAACATAAGAGATTAACTAGAGCGTAAGACGAATCCAAGACCAAATGCATACTGAAACACAAGATTCCTATTCCTCCTTTTTTTACAAAAATAGGCAGGAAAATATAAAAATAAAGACATCCCCAATTGCATAAATTTCTAACAAGTTAAATATCTTTGTCCATTTATAAAGCGTTCCTTCATAAATTCTTAGAAAACCCGTCACTTGTCAGGTGGGAACGAACGCGCGCCGAGCGGTGAATGTAAACATCGTGTGTATGTATAATGCATAACGCGTTGATTAATCCAACCACGAATGCTTCACTAAACAATATTGTAATTAGGTACCTCAATACGTACCTTAATTCGTTCTTTTGTTTCAATCGAGCTTCTATCATACTTCGTCGTACCTACCTTAGTGATACCTTAGTGAACCAATGGACATTCAAATATGTAATTGTAAACTTGATCTTTGTGAGCATGATCACAAAAGAACTCCGTGAGTTTCTTGTGCATTTTCATTGGTGGGCGCGTTCCGAAGGCACAAATCCATTCATGCAAATTGTTTGATTCCAAATGAATAGGTAAATATTTTTAACGTTTGAATGGACTTTACCGCGGGACCGACTTACGCCCGCCGGTGAAACCGGGGACTGCTGCTAGTTTAGGTTAAATAGAAGTCGAGACACCGAAACTCGTTTCAGACCAATTTCTTTTTATTGGAATTTTTGTGACTCACGCTTGACGGCTTGAAGTGGTCAGACTACAAATATGATGAATATGCTTCTCCATACATGCATCTGCGAGGTAGAATATTTAAGAAATACAATGTTTCTTGAGGAGAGTAAGGTAATAGGAAAATGGGTTGTTCTAGACGAGACTTTTGTTCCACGACTTTTGAAATATCGATTTTTTTTTTTCAAAAGACATGGAGTTGTGTTTCTTGAAAATCAGCTGTTTTTTTTAAGTAATAGGTCATTGGCCTTTGGGTTTTGTTTGTTTATTAACAATTTTAAACATAGAATTGTTACAGTTAATTTGGAAGCGCTCTGTTTGTGGCCAATGAAGTGTACAATTAAAGAAACCTTAAAATTTGGTGTTATTCGGTTTCGACTAAAAGTATTCACCCACTGTACTATCAAATTTTATCAAAGCCAAATTCAAAATAATTAATTTGGTCTTTGGAATCATTCGCATGAAATCAGTTAAGATGTGTGCCTTTTGAACGCGCCCAAAGGCACAAAAATGGGGTTGTTTTTGTGATCATGCTCACAAAGGTCAAGATTACATATATTTTTAATTATATGTACCTACATTTGAAATGAATCATATGAAAGGATACTATTCGTTGCCAAATCATATTAATATTCAAATGACAAACAGAACTGAAGCTTATTTGAATGTTGACCATTTTAGGGGCTTGTATTTGTCAGTGAGCGTGACTATACTGTTTGCTTCCGATCGAGTTACTAAGTAATTAAAATAGCCGAGCTGGCTGCACAAATGTGTGTAGGTAGTCGTTACTTTAAAAAAACAATTGGGTACCTGTAATATGGACGTTGGTAGTAGTAGTTCTCATTTACTTACCCAAATAATTTTAATTTTTGAACATCGACTTTGTACAGTAATCCAAAGTCGATGTTCAAAAATTAAAATTATATCCAATACTAAAAATGCTCAAAAATAAATGCGATTAAATTGAGAACCTCCCCCTTTATTTGAAACCAGTAGCGCTCCGCAGTTTCACCCGCGTAACTCCCGATCCCGTGGGAATATCAGGATAAAAAGTAGCCTATAGCCTTCCTCGATAAATGGACTATCCGACACAAAAATAATTTTTCAATTCGAACCTGTAGTTCCTGAGATTAGCGCGTTCAAACAAACAAACAAACTCTTCAGCTTTATAATATAATAAAGTATAGATTGTTTAAAATTATTTGAAGTTGCTAAAAATACGTAATAAAATGAACGTTTTGAATTTATAACAATGCTCTAAAATGAAAACGGACATGAGTCTATTTTGATTTCTTGAAAATAGATTTACGTATTTAGTTAAAAATATAGCATAAGTATTTACATAACTCACCTTGAATCCAGCTTTTTATCGAAATTCAATTCAAGGAATAATAAACAGGGTTGTCAGAATTCGAGGAGTTCCGTTCGAAACCTTCGAGCATTTTGCTAAAGCCTGTTATCTATACTAATATTATTATGCTGAAGAGTTTGTTTGGTTGTTTGAACTCGCTGATCTCAGGAACTACTGGTTCGAATTGAAAAAAATATTTATATGTTGCATAATCCATTTATTGAGGAAGGCTATAGGCTACTTTTTATTTAGATATTTCCATGGGATCGGGACTTACGCGGGTGAAGCCGCAAGGCGCAGCTAGTTTGAAGATATTAGTGCGTCAGCCCTACGTTCCTAAGCAGCCAGTGGTAGGTAATTCTTGGCGGTCATGCTTCAATTTACTACAGTTTACGATGCTTTCACACTGATTTGATAGTTACCTACTTAGGTACCATACTTGGTACCATCTGTTAACGCCTCAACCGGGTGTCGTTTTTGTTATTTATATTTATATGTTTCACCCGCGTAAGTCCCGATCCCGTGGGAATATCGGAATAAAAAGCCTATGTGTTAATCCAGGTTCCTAGCTATCATACCAAGTTTCATTGCAATCGGTCCAGTAGTTTATGTGTGAAGGAGAAACAAACACACACACAAACTTTCACATTTATATTATTAGTAGGATAGGATAGAGGTTTTTGTCATTATAAGTCAAGCTTACCTACCTTTGTTTATTGAGACATGATAATGTAGCTTTCTATTTGTGAAATAATTTTTGCTATACGTCCAGTAGTTTCAGAGCCTATTCGTTACAAACAAACAAAATCTTTCCTCTTTATATTATTAAGTGTAACAATTGCCGAAGAATCACCTGCCCGGGTGAGGTGTTAAAAGATGGTAGCAAGTAACGACACGTTGTAGATTTTAACAGTAATTGCATTAACTTGGGTTAGTACTTACATTAAAAAAAAGAGTCTATTTGCGGAAAAAGCCCACATACATACATACATACATACTTATTTTTCATAGATAAAGATGTGGCTAAGGTCTGGTAAGTTACCTACCTACATTTTTATTTTCTGTGTAAAAAGTAAGCAATCACCAATGTGATTGCTTACTTTCTAAAGCCAATGCTTTGGATAGAACGGAAAGCTTTTTTTATTTATGTAATAAACTAGCACTCCGTGGTTTAACCCGCGTAACTCCCGATCCCGTGGAAATATCGGGATAAAACGTAGCCTATAGCCTTCCTCGATAAATGGACTATCCAACACAAAAATATTTTATCTATTCGAACCAGTAGTTCCTGAGATTAGCGCGTTCAAACAAACTCTTCAGCTTTAAAATATACTAGCTGTTGTACAGCTGACTGTGACTGAAGCAGCTTATGGTAAGATCTAAGGCCTGCCGTGCGCAAGTCTGGCCTTGCACCTGATTGCCATTTGCGTAGCATAGGCTCACTGGAAATTTATTTTCTTTTTACGTTCAAACAGACCAAGCAACGTTAGTCCATTAACTAGCAAATAACCAACAATTAACCAATTAAACACGCATTGTAGACGGTTTGATCATACATAGGTACCTACCAATATACAAACTCGGGCGGGAAGATAATGTAATCCTGCGGCCTGCGCGGCGGTCTTAAATCTGGAACAATTTCATAACAGCTTTGTTGAGAAATAGCGCGAACCTAGAATTTGAAGTAGACAGAGATTTATACTTACAAAATATACGCTTAGACAGACGAATATCTTGTTCATTTGACGACCCAGTTGTCACCACAATAGTCACCATGCCGGACTGCCAAACACAGGGTAGCGGGTTCGATTCCCGCCTCAGACATGTATTTGTGATTAGATATTTGTCTGTGGTCTGGTTGTGTCTATGTATTATAAGTATATATTCACAGAAGAAAAGTATATAAGTAGTATCTAAGTATTTCCGTTGTCTAACACCCATAACACAAGCGTAGTTACTTAGCTTGGGGCTAGATGGCGATGTATGGAATGTCCTGCAATATTTATTATTATTTATTTTTATACTTTTCAATAATAAAAGTAGGTACCGACTTACCTACTATAATTGTCTGTATGTCTACTTTTAGTATTAAAAGTATTTGCTTAGAATAATACTAATAAAACTACAATTTACCGAGTCAGTTGCCAACTAAGCATTAAATTTATATAGCAAGAGGCATAACGTCTCGTTTAATAACTCTTGCCAAATATAATAAACTGTTTTACGTTCTATGAAGACAAGTGATTCTACAAATAACGTTTTGAAATAGGCACTTTGCATTAAGTACATAAACATTAGGATTCTTAAGATCTTGGTAAAAAACTTAAAATTAATTTAAGTAGGTACCTACTTTTTAACACCGATTTTCGAAAATAACGATTTAAGGCCGACCGCACACTTCATTTGTCCAGATTTGTAAAAAAAAGTAATTAACACGCATGAAAGGGAAAGGCGAATTTCAATAGATTTAACGTTCCAAAGCGCTACAAATGAAATGAAGCATAACGAAATAACTCGAAATAGGATCGTGTTATGCAGTCGGCATGCAGTCGGGCAACGAAGCGTGGAATGCATCCGTAGAAACTAATGGGGAAACGTGCTTGAGACGAATGATGCAGAGAAAATTTAAAATCAAGCTATTTGTTTGTATGAAGTGCCGTTACGAAAGTGTAGAGAGCTTAGAGCAATTCACACAATAAAAATTGTGGAAAAGTAAAAGTTTCCAGAGAAAACTCTCAGGAAAATGTATTTAGTTATCGCTCTTGCTGGAGGTGCTTATCTATAGCGATTAAGATCACGACGGGAGGTGATATATATGACTTTAGTTTTAATCTCATCAGTACCTATGTAAAATAGAAATCTCGATTTTATGAAACCTAGATTAATTAATTGTCTCAAAAATTTATAATAAGTCAAAGTCGAGTTTTTTGTAAGGGCCCCTTGCAGCCAAACGGCAAAATCTAGATTTTATGCCATGTACTTTTTTGATACAATTCATTTAAAATACTGACTTGTCAAAATTGTCCGTATAAATTCCAGATTCCAGACATCGATATTTTGATTATTTTTCTGCAAATGGCCCTAAATTCAATAAAGTTATAGGCGCTGCCTGGTTGTAGCTGTAGTTTGCTAATATTATGTCATCGCTTAGAGGCTTTTGGGACGTTTATCGTTCAGTTATCGTTCATCAGTTCATCACAGCGAAGGCTCAGATAGTCTTGTTATACTATAGTATAATGGATATTATTTGCAACGTTTATAGCGAGATGCGCGAGAGTCTCCGGCGGCTGGCGTCCGACGAGGCGATGGAGTTGCGCCAGAAGGCAGGCAACAGTCGGCGCGTACGCGTTGAGTTGCCTGATGGAGAACATCTTACTCTCGAACTGCCGGTAAGATAACCAGACGAATAACAGTTTAATGAAAGGATTTCTGGTAGAAGGTTAAACTTTGGTGATTAATTTATATCAAGGTTGAGAAAATAGGGTTAAGGTTGAAACCCTACACCACCTATGTATTGTAACTCTTTGAAATTAATTGAGTATTTTAGTGTAATTGTTTACGACCGTTCTAAATTGTTAGCAACTTTCTAACTTTGGACATATATCAATAAATTAATTTAGTACATAAACTAATTTTCTAATGTTTAGAAAATTGTATCGTCCCAAGCATAGGTCCCAAGCCAAACATAAAACTGCGCAGGCGCAAATACTGGAATCCATCACTTTGGCCATTTTAACTACTTGACGCGGGAAAATTCTTGTAATCCGTTAATCCCCATATTCATACGGAAATAGTAACAAATATTTGTGTAGTGCTTACTCTACTGACGCATGCTGAAGTGGCTATTATCTGTTTAATGCCTGTGAGCGTAAACATGCACGTTTTACTCGTAAACTATAGTTTCATACTTTGATTTATTACCCTCTCATATAAAGTTTAAAGCACAGTAAAAATATAAATTATTTTCCATTTTTTTCTTACCGGGCGATTCTAGACTTATTTTCGATTTCGGTCCTTTAATAAAATATAGATATTAATTAGTGGCGGAATAGTTTGCCTTACAGCTAAAAGAGCGATCTTTTCTGGGCAACCTTATAAAGGAGACGACTTTTCTAAGATTTAAAAATCTTTGACTAAGTATTTTTACCCGACTGCAAGGAAAGCGTTATGTTTTTCGCGCCTATCTTGTATTGTGTATATTTGTAATATTCTTTTTTCCCTCATATCTTCCAAACCACTCGATGGACTTATTTAATTTATGTATTTATAATTTAAGTAAGTATCAATTTTATTTTATATTTCAGCGTAAATCCCTCGGCTCGGACCTACTGGATCGCGTGTGTGAGTCGCTGGACGTGGTCGAACGAGACTACTTCGGTCTGCTGCACACGCAGCGCGGAGACTTCCGTGTCTGGATCGACCTTAATAGGAGACTTTCTAAGACTTTTAGAAGTTAGTTTTTGTTGAATTATAGTAATATTTAATCGTTCCTAGTAAAACAAAAGAAACAAAATCAAAATCGGTTCATCCGTTCGGGAGATACGACGCCACAGACGGGATAAAAAGTAGCCTATGTGTTAATCCAGGCCTCCAGCTATATACCGAATTTCATCGCAATCAGTCCAGTAGTTTTAGCAGGAAGGAGTAAGATACACACACACACACACAAACTTTCACATTTATAAATTAACCTTTTATAGAAAACTAGCTGCGCCCCTGCATAATCATTTTCTGCGCAACTTTCTTAATTTTTTTTTCATAAAAACCTTCTCTTGACAATATCAAAGACAACAAAAAAAAAATTGGCCAAATTGGTCCAGGCGTTGTTGAGTTATGCGCTTACCAACACAATTTGCGATTCATTTTTATATTATAAGAAGATGTGTCTGTCTACCGGTCTTCCCTATTCTAGACTGTGAATTATTCTGTAAATTGTTCTAGGGGAGATTAAAAATCAACCCCTTAAGATGTGACATCCATTTTATAACTGTTTTTCTAAAAATCGTAACATTATTATAATAAGGTGTTTTTAAACTGATGCAATCAAGATTTCTATTGTTATATTTACAGACGAACCCTGGGATGCGATATTCACAGTGAAATTCTACCCACCGGAACCTTCCGAGATGAAGGATGAGAACGCACGCTACCAGCTCGCGCTCACTGTGAGGAAGGACCTTATTGAAGGTTATCTACTCATCCGTTATTTTTGATGACCTGGAAACTACTTCCTCCTATTTAGACGAAATTGAAGTTTAGACCACCTGCATTTAGGACGACATCAGCTTTTGACCATCCACTGCTTAGACGAGTTGCTACCTTAGACGATCTGAATTTACGGCGATTTGATACAACTCCTAATAATACACCAGAAGTTTAAAAAATCATCTGATTCCTAGGTCGTCTCTCCTGTTCAACAATAACCATGGCACTATTAGCGTCATACGGAGTGCAGGCAGAATGCGGCGACCGCGCGGGACCCGTGTCACACGCGACCTGCGCGCGCGTCGCTCCGTTCAGCGCGCTAACAGACGATCTGGTGGATAAGATCGATGAGCTTTATCGGAAACACAAGTTAGTTAATCTAGTAACGCACCTATTAAGGCACCGATTACATTGCTCCTACATTATATTGTGCCCAGTCGTGGTCTACCTTGCTTAGGCATGTATGGCATTGAGACGAAATCTTTTGATTGTTTTAACACAACAGACCCTACACAACTTTATTCTTATTTCTCATGACCATTGCTTTCTTCTATTGTATTCTTTCATTTCCTATGTAAGTATATATAATATGCGTGTGATACTATCTATACTTATATTATAAAGCTGAAGAGTTTTTTTGTTTGTTTGTTTGAACTCGCTAATCTCAGGAACTACTGGTTCGAATTGAAAAATTATTTTTGTGTTGGATAGTCCATTTATTGAGGAAGGCTATAGGCTACTTTTCATTTTGATAATCCCACGGGATCGGGAGTTACGCGGGTAAAACCGCGGAGCGCTGCTTGTACCTTATAAATGTGTTTCTAACTCTACTATGTGTAAAATCTACAGATTAATACTATGTATTTCAGAGGTCAAACTCCAGCGGAAGCAGAACTAAACTACTTAGAGAACGCGAAACGCCTGGCTCTATACGGGTGTGAATTACACGCAGCGCGTGATCACGACGGAGTCGAACTTTCGCTGGCTATCGCTGCGCCTGGTATAGCAGTTTATAGAGACGGGTGAGCTATATACCTACCTATTCATCTGATTTTTGATATAAACTCGAAGCTGTAAAGTTTCTCCGGTAGATGGCACAACCAGCCTCAGTCGTAAATGTAAAAAAGGTTAAGAGGTGAAGGTTAAAATCCACTGCTACAAAACATTCTGTATAGCATTTAATTCCTCTAACCAAAACTTATGCTAATGTATGTATACGTATGCATTTAAAGGAATTATATCTAATATTTAAATGTCTGTGCCCCGCAGTATCCAATTAAACCGATTCCCGTGGGCAAAGATAATAAAGATATGTTACAAGAAGCGCGCGTTCACTCTCCAGCTGCGCGCGAGTGAGTTCGACGAGTTCGAGTCGCACGTCACCTTCCTGCTGCCATCTAGTAGAGCTAGCAAGAAACTCTGGCGCTGTAGTGTCGAACATCATATGTTTTTCAGGTAGATAACTAATTAATTCTGTTCTAATCCTATCCCAAGCTCTATCCTAACTTTATAGCAATCTATTTTTATATTGAGACTTTAAATTGTACCCTCTTTTTACTCGATTACGGCAAAAGGAAGGTTATGTTTTTTAATGTAGTGTCTAAAATTCTTATTTCTAAATGTTCCAAAACTATCTAACTATCTGGAAATTCGTTTTTATAAATTTTCTTCAATGTGTCAAATTGAAAGTAAGATAGTTATGAAAAAGTTCGTTGTTTTCAGGCGTGAAGCCCCAGTGAAAGTGGATCGCATAGTTGGCTTCCCCCGGCTCGGCTCGCGTCGTCTCTCTTGTCGCCGCACGCTGCGCCAGCTGCGAGCTGAACCCGCTACCCTCGGTGTGGCTGCCTGACATAGTGACTGACAAAACATAATTTGATGATCGATAAATTATGATTAGAGTTTATGTGCGAATGATCTTGTAAGAATAGTAATTAGAATTTAAGTTTTTAATAAAATAGTGCCTTATTTTCATATTATTATGTATGTCTAAAATGTGAGTATGTGAATGTAGTTTGTTGAGGCGGATCGTGAATACGTGGGGCGCTGCCTAATTCTCAATTTCACTAAGAAGTATCGATATTCCAACAACGATGTTTTTTATAAACTATATTATATCCCGACTTCCAGGGTCACATGGATTCTAAAGGCTTTTTTTATCCATGGGGCCCTGGGCTGCAGCCTAAAAAGCCCTTAGGTAGATCCGCCTCTGTCTTGTTCTGTTATTTTTAGGTATGTATTAAACTCTAAATTTAAAAGTGCCATTAAAACTTGAAAATATTTCTTGTGTATTCTGGTAATCCGGCAATCCCGGTAGGTAACAATTTATAACCAGTAAAAATGCGACGTCTGTAGTAAGCCATAAGTACCTACTCTTTGTTATGGAATTAGCTTTTGTTTCTTGCATTTCAAATAAATTGAGCATATTTTTATACTGACCAAAAACACGAGTTTCATTTTATTACCTATTTCTATAAATTGCAAATCCAGTTTATTCTAGTTATAAGCTCGAGGCTCGCAGCCCTCGAAGCCTTAATTCCAATAAAATAAAATTGAATTAATATGCTTCAATAATGGACTCGAATGAGTTTTGGCGGGAACTAGTTAACAACATGTCGTGCTGCAGTTTTATTTTCATGAAACTTAGTTGTAACCCGAGTTGAATTGTATAATTCTGGTGGAATGTTATTCAATTTAGTTCTGTGAAAGTGCACAAGTGTAGTGAAAGTAAAAATCAGTGTCAAACATGAAGTTTTCTCGTTGCCTCCAAATCTCCTATTAAGGTTATGGTAAACTTGCCACCGCTTTACTATAACCCCTGACTTGACGGACTATGACGACTTTGACTGTATTGAAACACTTTAGGCCCGATTTATGAAAAATCGGGTCATAATTTGATGCAAAATATAACTTGACACTGGCTAAATGCACACGTGCGAAGCCATAATAAAAGAAAAAAAAAAATACGGAACATTAATGTTAAAACACCAAAACATGCACAACGTGAGTTTGACGTTTACATAACCTCAAATTAAAAATTGTAGTCACGAAGTGAACAGTGAACTTGTGTTGATTTTCTTAAAAATGGGCGAAGAACCGCAAATCAATAGAGACCCACAAAAGAGAAAATGGAAAAGGAAACCCAAGAATTTTCTGATGAACGCGAAGAAATACGGCAAGAAGGGCCAACTGGGCCGCGGAGCGCCAATATCTGAGGAGTTGTACCAATACTTCGTCGGAATATTAGATGCTTTAAAGAAAGGAATAGAAGATGGAGACGAGCGAAGTAAGTGCCTCATTTTATAGGGAATAGAACGTAGATATATGTATACAACCAATTTTGTACTTATTCATTGGTCTTTGTATTTGTCTGTCTAAACTTTGCTTTTCTGTTCCTGTTTTACACGCGTAGCTCCCTAAGCCGTGTATCACACAAATGCAGCTTCTAAATATTAATTCTATTCAATAACTTACAGAAGCACTCGTAAACAATGTCCTAGAGCGGACTAAAGGCGACGAAATGAATATAATAAGCAATCAGCTTGGCAGCCGAGTCATCGAGATATTACTGCCTTATTCCACACCAGAAGACCTAGAACGCTTCATCGAGATTGTAACCCCGGACTTGAGAAAACTATGCTCGGATAACTTTACAAGTCATGTTATAGAGACTCTATTACGAGTGAGCTGTAGTCGAGCAACAGCACATTTACAAACTATGGAATCTGACGATGAAACCCCAGCAAAAAAGGCTAAATTATCTACTGATACATACCCACAAGAACATTTAGATAAATGCTATGAGTTTACGTTGAAAGTATGTAAATACACTTTGAATAATTTGGAAGATTTTGTTTGGGATTCGTATGCCAATCATATATTGAGGAGTGCTTTGAGATGCTTGAGCGGGATAACGATGTTGCCTGGAGAGAAGGTCAATAAACTGCTTGCTTTCGATAACTCTAGTGAATCAGGTAAGAGTTTTTTTCTAAAATAAAATAAATATTACTTGACTATGCACTAGCCTTAAGCTAAGCTAGGCTTGTGTTATGGTGGGCAGACAAATAATAAATAGAATATTTAAATACTTTTTATTGTAAATATACACATACAAATACATACAGAAACATACAGACTTAAAACACATATCTGTTCATAAAAATTTGTTTGAGGTGGGAATTGAACCCGTAATCTTCTGTGTTCGCTCACTGAGTAACAAAGGTTGTAAACCACAATGAAAACCGAGTTACAGGTTTTTTTAGGTTTCATTCCTGCCATGTAACAAGTATTTACAAAAGAAAAGATTATAACAACTTTCTGTTTCCTAGTAGATGCCTGTAGTACAAGCTCTGCTGATACTATGGTGACTCACACTAAATTCCATTCTAATAATAACTTTAAACTATTACAGGCATACCACCACATGCCACGAAAATAACATACAAAATTGTTCCTGATGAATTCAAAGACTTAGTAAGGGTATTTGCCAATCGCCTCTCATCCTGGCCTCAATTCTCTGACCTACCCTATCAGAACCTCACCTCAGGGTTACTCCAGGTTCTCCTCTACGCAGTTAAAGCTGTCGATAAACATATCACTAAGAATTTGATAATTAAACTTTTGGATCAATCCTTTGCGCCCGAAGATTGGGTCTCTAATGCTGACGATGATGAGAAAAAGGATAAAAATGAGCTTAAAATGAGTGGAGACGATGATAAATTGGTTAAAAAAGAGGATAAATTAAGTGAAGAGGAGATGAAAGTTGGTGATGGTGATGATAAACCAGTGGAAGAGGAGCAGGAGAGTCCGACGAAAGGATTACCACCTGTATTTCAATCACAATCTGCTGTCAGGTGAGTTATTATAAAAGAGCATGACCATTTTCTTAGGAGATTCAAGGTCGTAGCACACATATCAACTCTCTAATCTTACGTTACCGCGATACCAAGCAATCAGCAGCTCCGAATCAACGGAAACGGTAAGTCGCCACGCACGGTACCGCGGTTCGTAAGCTTGTCCCGCGGCGAGGCAATTACGTTACGATTCCGATTAGTGTGCATTGCAGTAGGGAGTTTCATACAAAAAATACTGAACTGCTCGACTTGATACGTTTACGAGTTGATATGTGTGCTACGACCCTTAGGCCACTATGTTTTGGCTTTAATAGGCTAACAACTACAACCTATACCGACCTACATCGGCTTGTGACAGAATTGAAAATATAGAAATTTATATGCGTTAATTGACATTACTCTTATGCTCTTAAGCAAAACATCATGATTTATGATTTAACCTGTGGTTGGCTCCAGACGTATTGACTTGTTTTTTCCTCTGGACATGGTCAACTAAGCTAAGAAGGTGATGTAGATGCTGGGCAAGTCTAGACCGCAAAAAAGACCGAACTAAAGAGGTCTAGTTGCATAAAAAGGCCCGTAAACAAGTACCAATATTAATTGCTATATTCCCATTTTCCAGGTTACTAGAAGCAGCGTTATTCGTTGCAAAGAAGAAAACGTATACATTGATATACGCGCGGTGTTTCATCAACAGACTGGCTCGTCTCTCCGTGCTGCCTTCCTTGAACTTTACTGTGCAGAGGCTTATTGATAATGTTCTTGTCAAGGAAGAGGTAATGTAAAGGTTTTAACTTTTACCACGTTTTTAGGGTTCTGTACACAAAGGGTAAAAGCGGGACCCTTTTACTAAGACTCCACTGTCCATCTGTCTATCTGACTGTCTGTCACCAGGCATCACCATGAACTGTGATTAGCTATCACAGTTAATGATAGCTATGTGACAGTTGAAATATTTACAGAATATGTTGCCGATATAACTACAAATACTATAAAAGGAATAAATTTAGTGGAGCTCCCGCCCCCCATACAACATGGTTCCGTACCATGTTGTATGGGGGGCCCTTCGTGCGCGAGTCCCACTCGCACTTGGCTGGTTTTTTTTTGAGTACCTAAGTCTAATTATTTTCGTTATTCCCTCCCCGCAGTTTGAGCCGATGTTCAGTGAACTGAGCGGTCACTTCTCCAGTATACTATCAAGTGGCAACTCCGGCGTGCTCGTGGCTCTCGCCAAGGCCTGTCTACGGCTCAACGCTAAGCAGGCACACTTTCTTACTGTAAGTTCTTTTATTAAAAAAGTAAAAAAATACTTCTAATAGGATTTTTTTTAATATTTGAAGCAGATTTGACCAATGAATCACATTGTCCTATACAAGCTTTGCTCCCCTTTTTCTACCCCATAAGGGGTAGAGTTTGGGGATATCCTTTCTTATCGGATGCCTACGCCATGCAATGAACACACCCTCCAAGTTTCAGGTTTCTACAATCAGCGGTTTAAGCTGTGCGTTGATCTGTCAGTCATGAGCTCACTCCTCCAGAGGAGAGAACTCGTCAATACGTCTAGAGACACAGGAGTCAGCACCGAGTTTTCCTTCACCGTAAGAACAATGTTCTATGTTCTTTACATAATTTCATAAGATAAATCTATTGGTACACCAGCCCACGGCCTTCGAAATAGAAGTTGTTAATCTATCTTATATATATAAAAGAAAGTCGTGTTTGTTACAACACTTATAACTCGAGAACGGCTGGACCGATTGCGATGAAACTCTGTACCTGGATAGCTGGAGACCTCGATTAACACATAGGCTACTTTTTATCCCAATATGCCCACGGGATCGGGACTTACGCGGGTGAAACCGCGGGGCGCAGCTAGTACTAATAACAACAAAAACAGGTTTTTTTTTTTGTTTTTTTTTTTGTTGTAACGAATAGGCTCTGAAACTATTAGACCGATTTTGATAAAACTTAGTATGAGAATACATTGCTTCATTGAGAGTAACATAGGGCCAGTTTTATCGCGATATTCCCACGGGATCGGGAGTTATGCAGGTAAACCGCAGACCGCTGCTAGTTATTTCTTTATTTTCCAGGCTCTAGAGTCAGCCCTGGAATGCAGTGAGACCGACAATGGGCGATACCTCGCCGTCTGCATACTACGCTTGAGTCCAGTATCTAAGCTTGACACGAGTGCCTTACACCAGCCATACTTCATACATGTACATGGTTCCGTTATTGTACAAACTGTATTGCAATATCAGGTGAGAATTGATCTTTTTTATGGATTTAGGGTTCTGTACGTAAAGGGGGAAAACGGGACCCTATTACATACACCCGTATTCAAAATCAACCTTATGAGATTGCACAGTGCGCGCAAACACATAGTGCCGCAAAAAAGACGCTAATTCGCTAGAGTGAAGAGAGCAGCACAAAATTGACCAATGATAGGGCCGCATAGCAGTGCGTTCACTTATACAAGAGAAACGTACTGTTTATGAATACGGCCGTAAGACTTCACTGTCTGTCACAGTCTGTATCCCATGAACCGTGATAGCTAGACAGTTGATATTTTCATAGATGATGTATTTCTGTTGCCGCTATAACAACAAATACTAAAAACAAAAAAAAATGTAGAGCTCCAGGTACGGAACCCTTCGTGCTCTCTAGAGATCAATTCCTGGAAACAAACGTAGTATAGCAAATTTTTTTTTAAATAAATATTTCAGTACATTCCACACATCGCCATCTAGCCCCAAGCTAAGTAACTAGACTTGTGCTATGGGTGCTAGATAACGGATATACTACTTATATTCTTTTCTTTTGTAAATATATCTAGCTAGGAATCATTTTTAGAAAATATCATTTTATTCGTGTTTTATCGAAACTTACTTTTTTTTTTATCTGAAAAATATGACTCTTCCTGACATCTATTGGCGAACTACTAATACTATTTTTGTGAGCAATAAAGTTATTCCAGCAGATGGCGTTGTTAAGTAACACGAAGTCAATGAGTGTTTGCTTTGAGGTTAGACTAAGTAAAAAAATAAAAAAATACCGAGCAAAGCTCGGTCATCCAGGTACTACTTATAATACATAGAAACAACCAGACCACAGACAAATATCTAAGCATAAATACTTGTCTGAGGCGGGAATCGAACCCGCAACCCTGTGTTTGGCAGTCCGGCATGGTGACCATTGTGCCAACTGGGTCGTCAATTAAATGCAACAGCTCATTTTTGTAGTCTTCTGTAATAGAAACAACCGAACAAACATACATAATTTTGTTTTATATGCTAAAATCTTCAGTTTGATCCCTCTATCTATTAAAAAACCGCATCAAAATTCGTTGTGTAGAGACAGTAATAGACACAGCGGAAAGCGACTTTGTTTTATACTACAGTACCTGGATGACCAAGCTTTGCTCTATCTATTAAAAAACCGCATCAAAATTCGTTGTGTAGAGACAGATATAGACACAGCGGGAAGCGACTTTGTTTTATACTACAGTACCTGGATGACCGAGCTTTGCTCGGTATTTTTTTTTTACTTAGTCTAACCTCAAAGCAAACACTCATTGACTTCGTGTTACTTAACAACGCCATCTGCTGGAATAACTTCATTGCACTTTCACATTTATAATATTATAGTAGGAAGTAGGATTATTATGTAGTAATTACACTGTATAGTTTGTAGAGATGTGAAAACTTGTAATATTAAAATGTTTTACTATTATTTGTGCCCCCTCAGCGTCCCGGGAAGTTGGTCCAGAGTATCCTGGAGTTATCAAGCGAGCAGCTGTTGGTCGTGCTCTGTGATGCAAAGGGGTGCCATGTTGCCGACGTCATGTGTACCGCGACCGGAGTCGGGGGCAAGGCTAGAGACAAACTCATATGGAGGATCAAGGTATAGTTATTTGATAAGACAGACAGACGAAAAACGATTCTCCCTAGGGCTGAAAAGTATTACTTTCAACCCGCTTCAGGCAACTTCAGGCCTACTTTCCGAGTATTAGTAATGAAAATATAATTTCTAAAGTCCGATATCGGGATAAAAAGTACTCTATGTCCTTCTCCAAGATCCTACCTATCACTATACCAAAATTCATCAAAACTGGTTCAGCGGTTTAGGCGTGAAAACGTAATAGACTTGAAGACAAACGTAATTTCGCATTTAAAATTATTAGTAGAGAAGGGATGGTCTTTGATTGGGATAAAATATGGTAATATGATTTAGGGTTGCCTGGAAGAAATCGTCACTAGTCGTTAAGGCCACCTTTTGAGCCACTCTTGGATTTTTTTCTATGTTTGAGTAACTTTTTTGTATATTTTTATGGTGCAGTAAAGTGACATTAACTATCTAAATAAAAAAATATTACACATAAAAATAACCTAAAATGCTTACATAAATAAAAATATACTCATTATTTTTTACTCTTTTCTGTTTTTAGTATTTGTTGTTATAGCGGCAACAGAAATACATCATTTGTGAAAATTTCAACTGTCTAGCTATCACGGTTCATGAGAGACAGCCTGGTGACAGACAGACGGACAGTGGAGTCTTAGTAAAAGGTTCCCTTTTTAACCCCCGACACAAAAACGACGGGGTATTATAAGTTTGACGTGTCTGTGTGTGTGTCTGTTTGTGGCATCGTAGCTCCCGAACGGATGAACCGATTTTCATTTAGCTTTTTTTACCCTTTAGGTTTAAACATATTTATTCTCATAAGACAATAGTCACTTAAAATGAGATACAAACATAAAAGTAGGTAGTTAAGTATTCACCTCTGACGTGTTAACAGTTATTCTAATAACAAGTTAATTGAGAAAAAAGAGAAAAAAGTTATTATAGAATAATAACTTTTTTTTCTGTAATAACTTTGGTTCCGTTCCCAAAGGGGAACGGAACCCTAAAAACTATAAAAACAGACAGACATATGGACAAGAAAGTGATCAATATAAGGGTTCCTTTTTTTGATTTCCCCTTTTTTCCATTCCAGGGTTACTGGCAAAAGTTAGCACTATCACAATACGGCTCCCGGGCGTTCGAACAAGTATTCAACGCGGCTTCACTCGAACAGAAAGTTAAGATAATGCTGGAAATGACAGACAAATCGAACTTGTTAAACAGTACGATGTACGGAAGGAAGATAGCTGAGATTGTTGATGTGGCCGGGTTTAAGGCATCGCAGAACACGTGGGAACAGAAGTGGAGGAAGAAATGTGGGAAAAATAATAAAGAATGAAAATATATCATTGTTTTTTAATTAAATAATAAATAAATATATTACACAACATTCCACACATCGCCATCTAGCCCCAAGCTAAGTAACTAGACTTGTGTTATGGGTGCTAGATAACGGATATACTAATCATATACTTTTCTTTTGTAAATTTAAACTTATTATACACTAGTTATACATAGAAACAACCAGACCACAGACAAATATCTAAGCATAAATACTTGTCTGAGGCGGGAATCGAACCCGCAACCCTGTGTTTGGCAGTCCGGCATAGTGATAATTGTGCCAACTGGGTCGTCAATTCGTCGTCAATTGAATCATTTGCGCGTAAAATCACATTGTATCGTCTTAAAAATTATGGATGTGTGTCTTCGGAACGCGCTCACCAATGATAGACGCAAAAAAGTCTCATGGGGTCATCGCTAAAACTTCGTTTATGGACTTTATCCCCCTTATTCCAAAACATATAGGTAGTTTATATAGTTGACATCTACAGACAAAGATTTTTTTTAATATACCTACCTATGAGATGTTTTTTGACCATTTGTAATTCACACTCTATTCATATAAGAAAATGTTTGTGTGCTTATTAAGGCGGGGTCTAGTGGACTATCAACATCTCTAAGAACTTTGTTATTTAATTATCCTAGACTTATAAACAATAAATGATTTTATTTGATTTTATAATCGATATGGATAGTGTTTAGACTATTGTTCCATATACAATCTTTAGGGATAGTGTTTAGACTATTGTTCCATATACAATCTTTAGGGATAGTGTTTAGACTATTGTTCCATATACAATCTTAGGGATAGTGTTTAGACTATTGTTCCATATACAATCTTTAGGGATAGTGTTTAGACTATTGTTCCATATACAATCTTTAGGGATAGTGTTTAGACTATTGTTCCATATACAATCTTTAGGGATAGTGTTTAGACTATTGTTCACGAGTAAATCTGTGTCTAAATCTAAGGTTTAAATCACACCTCGGACTATCCTTAAACCTCGTTTTGGAATCCTTATTCCAAGGGGTATGGGTCGTTTAGGGACTTCATGGGGAGTTATCAGGGAATTCTGGTAGTCTTCCAGCGACTTCTATGGAGTAATCGGGAATGTTTTAGGAAGTTTGACAGGGATTTTCAGGGGACTTTTTTAAAGGTAATAAAAACACAATTGACTTATAAATACATTTAATTACTAAAGGAATAATAATATGGTATTTTATCAAAATTACTTATAATTTTATTATTTTTAGGTAGACCATTAAAAATAATTGTTAGAGGAAAGGGTACCGGGGGCTCTCCATACAAACGTAGTCGACTGTTTCCTCCCTGGATAATGACACTAGAGCAAATATTTTTGTTGCATAAAACTTATAACTACCATGAACATGCTTTGCTTTTTTTTGATTTTAAATCCTAATTTCTATGATAATTAGAAAATGAAAAAAACATAGGGGCATAGTCTTGACAGTTATAGGTTTTATGGCACAGAAATATTTGCTCTAGTGTCATTATCCAGGGAGGAAACAGTCGACTACGTTTGTATGGAGAGATCGCCGGTACCCTTTCACCTTAAACCCAATACAGTAGTGGCCTTCTGGTTGTAAGTACGGTTGGCTGCATAATTGCAGACCCACCGTAGAGCTCCAAAACGGCTGTTATAAGAATGGTTTTCAACACAAGCAAGATTATAGGCACCTGCTTTAGTTGAAGCTTAAAGTCATCTAACTCGTGAATTTATCAAACAAAACTATAAGAATGAAAACATGCCAATAATAGTAATTTTTGAACTCTACCGGGGGCTGCAATTATGCAGCCGACTGTACCTCTCGCTACTGGCAGGTAGATAGGTGATTATAATATAGGATACTGGCATCCGATGCAGTTCTTGGGCACCTCTCCGGGCTGCAGTTTACAGATCTTGTTACCACACACGTACTCGCCTTTACGTAATGTCAATAGAGGAGCTTGTGGTTCTATAAATAAACATAATTATATACATATTAACTATAATATTTCAAGAATTAAGATGAAAGGGTACTGGTGCTCTCTCCGTACAAACGTAGTCGACTGTTTCCTACCTGGATAATGACACTAGAGCTAATATTTTTGTTGCATAAAACCTATAACTGCCATGACTATGACCCTATGTCTTGGTTTTTTTCATTTTCTAATTATCATAGACATTAAGATTTAAAAAACAAGTGGAAGACCACTTGTATATTTTTTGTGTATATTTTTTTGCATAAAACTTATAACTGGCAAGAGCCAGTTATAAGTTTTATGCAAAAAAATATTTGCTCTAGTGTCATTATCCAGGGAGGAAACAGTCGACTACGTTTGTATGGAGAGAGTACCCTTTTCTCTTAAGAATATTTATTGGAAAACCGGCCAAGTGCGAGTCGGACTCGCGCCCGAAAGTTTCCATACAATTATATTCTGTTTTTAGTATTTATTGTTATAGCGGCAACAGAAATACATCATCTATGAAAATTTCAACTGTAGCTATCACGGTTCATGAGATACAGCCTGATGACAGACAGACGGACGGACAGTGGAGTTTGGTAAAAGGGTCTCGTTTTTACCCTTTGGGTACGGAACCCTAAAAAATAGCAATATATTGACAACGCGATTATATACAGGGTTATTGGTAATTATACTAGCAAGCCGTTGAGGACTACTTCTGTGCACCGTAACAAACAACTTTTGTTCTACGACTTTTGGAAATTCGATCATTTTTTGAAAAATTTGAGGTTAGGCTTACCTGAAAACCAGCTGTTTCATACAAAGAGAAAATTTTACTTTTTTTTTTAAGTTTTATCGACTGTTCTTAGTCGGAATGACCTTCGTTTTAAAAAATCAGCTGTTTTTCGAATTTCATAACCGCAAAATTTTCATATTCTTTTCGAACTTCCAAAAGTCGTAGAACACAAGTTGTTTGTTAAACTGCACAGAAGTAGCCCTCAACGGCTTGCTAGTATAATTATTACCCTGTATAGTCAGGCATGAGTTATGGATGTTGCAACCTCTAATATATTTTTGCAGTAGCAACGCTGAGACTATCGCGTTGTTATTGTGAGGCGGAAATCGAATCCGTAACCTTCTGTGTCGCAGGCGAGTGCTCGCCTGACGCGCCACAGAGGCTGTCAAACAAGAAACTCATGGAGGTTTCCCTCATCTAAGTCTAGTTAATTTTATTTTAAGCATAGGCTAAAAATCTGGAGGACTTTGCCCATTTTCCACTGTTCTCTGACTAGTGCCAGCACTGCCAGCTGGGATGAAGCATTGGTGTTATATAATTTGTCATAATGAAGCTTAGTTCAATCAATACTATAATATTATAAAGCTGAAGAGTTTGTTTGTTTGTTTGAACGCGCTAATCTCAGGAACTACTGGTTCGAATTGAAAAATTCGTTTTGTGTTGGATAGGCCATTTATCGAGGAAGGCTATAGGCTACTTTTTATCCCGATATTCCCACGGGATCGGGAGTTACGCGGGTAAAACCGCGGAGCGCTGCTAGTTTAGTATATGGTGACTCGTCATAGTTAAGGTAGACCCAAGAAGTGCTGGCTTGACGTCGTAAAGGGTGATATGCGTGCCTTACTAACCAGGATGCCGAAGATCGTGCGAAGTGGAGGCGTAAAAGTAGGAAAGCGGACCCCGGGCTCCCGAGAGCGAGAGAGATGATGATGATGTGTAACAAGTAGAAACGTGTTTCGATCTAGCGTAGTGGATGAGAGTCTAGTAAATTAACTTACGAATATAAGGTCGTCCCTTGACCCCCGGCTGGTCAGACCTTCGTACCCTCGAGTGGAACATCTCCTCGTACGACGGCCGGTTGACGAGCACCCGCCGGTGGTCACGGCGTATGGGCGAGGGGGTGCCGCTCACAGCACAACCACACACTAGGACTACCGCTAGCAATACTATCTGGAATTTAATGAAAATGAATTTATAGGCAGGAAATATTATTTATAAGCGACGTTCATGTTTTATACATACAAACCTCTTCCTCTTTAATCACTCTATCTATAAAAAAACCGTTGCGTAGTTTTAAAGATCTAAGCATACATAGGGACAGACAGCGGAAAATGACTTTGTTTTATACTAATTACTATGTAGATA